>JBBPRL010000062.1:0-28667 GCA_038093035.1 Boletus nancyae | reverse complement strand
GTTTCGGTCCGACGAGCCCTGCACAGGGTTGTCAATGTCAATGTCATGCAGTTTGCATGCCATATAAAGATTATGGCGATACTAAAGGCACGACGGCTGTCAAGCTGTCAAAGCGGCAGCGTTCTCAGTCGTCGTGCGGGAACAACGGAGTGAATATATTCACCTGTCAAGCGGCAGCGTTCTGCGCTTGATCGCGTGTGCGACAATACAAAGATAAGTGGCTCACCTCAGTCGTCGTGCGGGAACAACGGACTGAGGTGTCTGGCCATACAGGATGATCTAAATACTATGTCGAGACAAGACATAAGACAGACAAGGGCACGCTCGGCTTGGTCTAAGCACGAGCGCGGGTAGAATCGGATCCCAAAGGCTCGAGCACGAGCATAAACAAAGAACATACCATACATATAAGTATAAATGTATATCTGTGACAAATGGTCAAAGCATATACGAGACGGAACAAAAGATAAATGTCCTCGGCGCCGTGCGATCATCCCGCTATGGGGCTGCGCACGCGCTTGCCATTTCCAACATGCCAACCTCCCCGACTTTTGTATGACACGTTCAACACGCCTCCATCCATGCCCATGGAAACGCGCAGTGACAAACTCTCGTGTGTGCGGCGGCGAGAAACCTGCTTCGACTCGACAGCTCTATGTGCCATACGTCAGTCGAGATGCCACATGTGCACGTTTCAAGTGTCATGGTAAGTATAAGCTGTCATCTTCTGTCAAAAGTATGAGCGATGACGCGGGTTGCTGTCGTTCTGACACCTATTGGTTAGCCTCTGGGCCTTTGGAGTTTGTGCAACACAATTCATGCATCAACAGTCGAGAACCGGTAGTAGCGAGTGGCAACGGAATGAAGGGATCACCTATCAATTCACAGGCGACTTATCCCGTCATACAGTGTTCTTAATCTCTACCTTGAACCCTGATATATGGATGAAGATGGAGCAATGAAGAATTGTCACAATAGCGTCTGCGTCCCAGGTAATGTGCAAGCCAGGGGCCGTTTCTAAACGTTAGGCCATATTCCTGGAGATCCGTGTGCCACCAGAAACCTGGAACGATCACCATCGAGACATGATCGCCACACACTTTCTTTCTGGGGTTTTGGCTGTCACTGGTTGACTTGTGTGAGCCATGTTGAACTGTTAAGCGATTTCAGTACGTTAGTCACAAATAATGTCAAGTTAACGGTGCAGACATTTTTTGAGATAGGAGTCTGATTCCCTTCCCCGGTTGACGATGTATAAAATCCGCAACATCCTGGGGGGAGGTTTCCATCCACCATTCCTCACCTCCTTCATCTGAACTCAGAAACCTATCATGTATACTCCTTTCGCAAAGCTCCTCTGTACCGCTGCTCTCGCAAGCACGGCGCTTGCGCAGAACCTCATTTCTATCATTTCGCCGAAGCCGGACACCACATTCCAGGCTGGTGTACATATCACCATTACGCTCAAAGAGAGTGCAGTATGTGTCACATCCCTTAGCGATCTGTTCCCCTCCATCACTCAAAAATGGCTCTTCTGACTCACCAATATCCACATAGGTATCATCTCAGCTCGACGAAGTCGCCCTCGTGATCAAAGCCATTAGTGGTCCATTCGACGGCTCCCATTTGGGGTCCGGCAGCGGCGTCCAAGGCAAATTTGAGGCACAATGGACCGACGACGGGGGGAATAAGTACGCAAACTACTCAATTGATGCTCCGAATTCGTTCGATGGTCTTGGGTCAATCAACGTCGCACACTATTTCCTGTTTGGGGTACGTACCGCACCTCTGGAGGAGTGACAGATGCTGACACCCTGTGTAAGGAATACGGAGATTCGACATTGGAGTATACGAGCGTTGACATGACTATCAAGGGAAGCGGGGGTTGAGCTGGACGACCAGCAGTCGGATATGCCACATGGAAGTGCTTTTTCGTGGTTTGAGGGAGGACCTTTTGATTTCAGAAACAAATACCCGGAGAAGGGAGAATGATTGCTTGTAAACATGTCCCTGCCGACGAAATTTTAAAAGTTCATTTTTATTCGAGATCAAAGGGAATAAGAGTCGAATGTGTACTGGTTTTGAGAACTGATTTTCGAGCCCATTGCACAACGACAAGAAGTTACACGCAAGGCGTCGGAGGCGATGGCCAAGTTGGGGGAAGCCTCTAACACGAAAGGCCACGATCAATCAAAGAAAGACGCTGATTGGCACTTACCAGTATGTACTCCGAGGACATATTCATTGAGCATGGGGCTCTGAGTCTGAAACACTGAGTACTGATTCCTGGACCCTTTAGAGGTGAAGTACTTACATAAGCGCTAAAGTAATAAACGCCTGCCGTGCAGCGGGAGGGCTGGCATTCACATGTTTTTTCCCAATAATTTTCGTCCACTATCATCCGACCGCGCGTGCTTGAAATACCCACATAATCATATCGACCGGAGGGCGGGATATCTCTGAGTCTGAAACACTGATTCGCACTGTATAGTGCGGTCGTACGTGGGCACCTTTACACAATTGTATCGCTATCAAGTCACACTAGCGACCCATATCCATGGACCTTTGCTCAACTTTCGGGAGTCTCTCCAACAGGAATCTCCCTTGCTATGCATGAAATAACAAAAATGAAGTCAAATAAGGAAAATGAATCATGTCCGTTTGAGGCACTAAAAACGAAGCAACAAGTCCCTCGTGTACGCAGATCACCCACCAGGCCCCCTAAGTTTCCTCAACACCCGCTCATGCAATACTCGAATCACAGGTCCGATCGTGCCGCCCTCACATACGACCCCTACATCAATAGCAGCAATCCGCCGCCTTCCGTGTCCGTTATCTGGCATGCGTGGGCGTGTATTGCGGACGGCATCCAGGACGAGCATACGGAAATCTGGGATAGGCTCGAACCCCATCCTCTCCAGGTCCGAATCTAAGTGCCTACGCAAATGAGACTCTGGGCCAGAACCTGGATCCGGCCGTAACGGCCGCACGGCAGCGCCTTGATAAAGCGAACACGATGCGTCCAATATAGCGATGCGTTTGTCGGTCATTAATCTTAAATCGAGCGCGTGTCTAAAAAAAAAGGGAACATAAGCATGGTGTAAACAGACACGGCAGAGTGTTTGTTGGAGGAGTAATACATACCTGAGATCGCCATACAACACCCGCCACCAGCCTATACCTTTGACGACCGTGTCAAACCACGGTTCTTCCGTAGACTTGCCTTGCCTACTCCTCCCATTTCCGATACCCTCTCTCGTACCTGCCGCGAGGCGATCTAGCTCAACAGCGATGGGTAATGTGTCCCGAAGGAGTCCTACAAGACGATGAAGCGATGGTGCAAGGGAACCGTGCCGAAGGATCTGCCGCAGGTAAGGTTCAGCTTCTTCGTGCGGGTTCGATCGTAGAGTGAATTGCATGGGTAAGGCGGGAGGAGGGGGAGCGAGAGTATTTGGATTCGAGGTTCCAAGTGGTGAAGTGCAACGTGAGAAACGAAGCTCAAATGAACCGCCTGTAGGTGAAAGTTGGTCCGTACAGCTGATTGATACCGTGTAGTCCTGCACCGGCGCCCAACGTCAGGGATGTTGTAGAAGAAGAAACCAAAACACTTGCTGAAGAGTAGGCAAACTCAACGGTTTGTAGATCAAAAGAAAGGAGTCGGACGTCTCGCCATTTCTTTTCTTTCGCCATTTGTGCAACTGCGTCAAACAAGCAACGTCAGAAAAATAAGCCGTTCTCCAAGACATGCTAAGTGCCTTACCCTCTCGGGCAATAACCACCATCTTGGACACTCTCGCCCATTCCTCGAGGAATTCGTCCACGCATGTATCCACCTGCTCCGATAGGAATGACACGACTGCCTCCGTAGCATCGTAGATAATCCTCTTCGACGGCCGAATGATATCACTGCTACTCCTTCCGGCGGCGGCCCGTTTTCCAACAGGCTGTTGTACATATTTGAGTTTCACACATGTCACAACTTGAGCTTTCTTGTCAGACCACCAGTTAAGTGGTATGACGCGGATGTTGGGCATTGCTGCCTCGGCTGCGGGAGCGCCGGAAAGGATATCGGATGATTGCACGCAGAGGGCGGGAATGGAACGGGCGAGGGACGATTGCATGTGGGATAGGGCTGAGGATTGCGGAAGTGCACTCGTTGGATTGACATGCGTGTATGGAATGCCACGGAGCTTGAACTGCGCTTCGACTTTCGTATAGGCAACGCGCGCGCTAAGGATGTGTCAAGCGGTTCAGAACAGAACAACTGCCAGAACAAATGCTACTTGCCAACAATAGGCATACAGTTCTCGAAGGGTCTGCGTCTCCAAATGAAAGCTAGCGGTCGATCAGATACGAAAATGAAGGTCTTCAGTTAGAAAACTCACTTATCTTCCTTCCGTAGGGTATTATCTGCTGATAAGGGCACGTCGCGTTTCCGTTTTTGCCCCACTTTGGAATCCTCCACACGGGGTCCAACGACAACTTCAGATGGTCCTTCTTCACCTCGTATGCGCCGAACATCCAACCAACCAATATCCTCCATAATCATGTTACCATACATGCTGTCCGGCAATACCTTGACCGAAATGAGGGCATAGCGGAAATCTTGCTCGGTGATCACAAGTATAAGATAATGAGATGGGAAGTTGGACAGTTTGATGTACATCATGCCCATTGCCAGCGGACCGAGCTTTTGTATCTCTGAGGAATACGCGCCTTGTTTTCAAGACCAGTGGAAAGAACAAAGAAAACAGGCCACGTACCCTCCTTTGAGAAATTGCGGTGTCGGAAGACTTGCAGGCCGAGGTAACTAGCCTTCTGTTCGACGATATCCATGATCGTCTGTGGGTTTGCATATCTCCATAAGCTCCTCGGGAATTGCACGTATTTTCTGGTAACTTACATTAATTCGTAGCCTTACCAAGGCCTCCAGCAACATACTCGGATTGTCATTCAAACGGTCTGAAATGATTGCAAACCGTGGTCCGCGGGATGCAGCGGCGAGGTCACCCGTGTCACGAAGATTCATGCGACCAGTTCTGATGTCGACTGAAACGAGAACGACCTCATCTGCGCATAGATGTACACGAAGGACGTGGTACCCGCCTGGATGATTTCAGATATCTTTTCGCATCCGAACAGAAAACACAGACCATGAGAATCTAAAACAACTTTCCCTTGGGGAGAAAACACATTGCGAGTTGGACCGCGTTGGAGTTGAAGTTGGAATACTTTAAGAATAGCTCTGGCGTGCGCATTAATAACTTTGTGTAGCATCGCCTCAAAATCAAGGTTTTTGGGATTCTACAGGAGACACATCAGGTGTTGAAATATTGAATTTGCGTAAACTTACCACCAAAAGTTCCCCCATGATTACCATGCTTTCATCTTGATCGATGGAAACGCCCAGTGTTCCCTTCATGGCCTCCCACTTGACCTCAAATTTGAGTCCCTCGACTTCGTCCGACGGTCGTGCTGACCCAAGCTTCGCTTTGAGCTGTAGCTCAGACAGCATGCGAGCTGATGCGGGCCTTGCAGGCCCACTTCCAAACTTGGGGTTTGCATGATTTTCGACGATCGAAATAGTGAGTATTCCTCCATGTGGTGGTAGTTTAAGACGATTGGGAGGCTGTGAACGCCCTAGAGTGGTGGAGGCCGGACGTCTTGGAGAAGGTTGAGTGGATCATAAAGTGAACACGTCAAAGCACTTACAACCAATACGAAACTGAGAGCGTCTTATTACCATTTAACAGCTCAACTTTTAAATACGGTCCCCATCCGAGAGAACACATCCGCATGGCCTGCAAACAAAACTTGTTAGACAAAAGTATACCAAGTTTGCCCATATACACAATGATTGACCTGGTACCACAATATCTGAAGCTGGTATGAGAGTGACATCATCTCTAAGGATTATAGTGAGCGAAGAATTATCTGTTCGCCCGGATATACTCACGCAGGAAGTTGTACAACCGGACAAGAGGAGCGTCGACTGTTCCCTCGGGTAGTCTTGGTCTTTCTGGAAGCTCAGTATTGAGAGGAAGATCCACTGGCTCTGGTAGAGGCAAGTAGTATGCCATGCGAGAATCTGCCTCGTCCGCAATGTGCCGCTTGAGCACACCGGTTGGTTCCTGAGGAAATTCTACATGTTGTGAAGCTTACTTTCAAAGATGCATGCCGCGCGAGACATACCATTTGCCCCACTCATGTCCCCCCCAACAGAAATAAGGAACTTCGCGCTGACAAAGAACCAGCCATCGTCTTTCTCTGCCCCACGCATACAGACGGAGGTTTCAAACAGGCCGGGGACGGTGAAGTGTACCCTACCACTTGCTGGATCACAAAGCAATTTCAAATGAAATCCTCACACGAAGACAGGAATTGTGTGACAGTACCAATTCGATGTTGAGACATCTCCACGGGTATTATTTCCGTCAGGCGAAGACGGTACCGCATGATCTCTTCCATGTCGCTCAGTGTTTTGGTTACCTCGGCATCCGTCAAGGGTGGAATTGGAATAATAGATTTCTGCACTCGGTACCATGAGTCCATTTGCTAAGTACAGTGAGCCATAATGCGACCTTGATCCCAGATGGGAGACGTTTATATGTCCCCGAGGTGAGTACATCCAGGGAGGTAAGGAGGTCATGATTCCGAAGTCTAGTAAGTCGTCAATACATGTCAGGTCAGGTGACGTGCATCGTCTGACCTTGCAGGATCGAGACTTTCCCTCGCGTAAGTGAGTCCACCGATGATGCTCTCGAACTGCTGATTTTGATTCATGAGAAATGCCGTTATGTTCTGATTTTGTATGACTATCGCGTCCCGTCAGAAACATTAAGACAAATTACCATGCACTTTTGAACGGTCTCTGCATCGCGCGCCCACTTCGTAGCTGCATACAGCTTCACGACTTGTTTCTTGGTCTTGACCACCCAGTCAGCGATTGTTCGCTTTCTTGCGGCGTCCGACATGTTCGGAAGCCTGGGTCACAAAACATCAAGGTAAAGACTTGCGAAGCGCCATATATGCTCACGTTTCTGCGAGTTCGACTAGTTCAGCATAGATCGCTTGCATGACTCTGGAAAGCAATTCTCCGAGCTGTACCTGACCATCAAGAACGACGGGGAGCTCCATTTCAAGTTGCTCTATTGTGGGTTCCTGCGCAGGATGGCCATTTCCTGTGAGCCCGTTCATGACGACGAGTGCCTCTGCCTTTTGTTTCTGCATATCGAAAGTGGCCCGGGTCGTGCCATTTGTCGCTGATGAATCCATCAAGTAAGCTCCAATACGAGCGGTTTGTCCACGTCGCCACCGTCGAGCAGAGAAACACAAGCGCGCAGAGAGAGTGAAAAGAAGAGACCGGCTTAGCCGACGAGAACAAGGAGAAACGTGCCAACTGCCGGCCCTATTTTGGATATGTCGACCCACAAACGGAATGTGCTACGCACGATCATGTGACACGGAATCTTCCGGGGCCGCTCAACAAAGCCTGTCGACCAACGACGATGAGCTCTCCAATGCTCAGAGTCTCAAAATCTTCTGCTCTCTTACAGAGGCAGTCTCAGGCGCTCAGGCGCTCTCTTGCAACCGTTGCGGACCCACCTGTCCGCCGCTATGGTGGACTAAAGGATCAAGACCGCATCTTCACTAACGCTTATTGTAGACTTGATCATGGTCTCAAGGGTGCTTTGGTCAGTGCCCACCATCTACTCTGTTTTGTCTTGAAGATATATCAGCTCTATAGTCCCGCGGCGACTGGCACCGGACGAAGGATATCCTTCTCAAGGGTGACTCTTGGATTATCCAAACCATGAAAGATTCTGGGCTCAGAGGACGCGGAGGTGCCGGTTTCCCTAGTGGTTTGAAATGGTCGTTTATGAACAAGCCTGGCTGGGAGAAAGACAAACGGTATGTCTTTTCTCTCCCAGAATTTCCTCAGGCTCATTCTGTTTCAGTCCTCGCTATCTCGTGGTGAACGCCGATGAAGGTGAACCAGGAACGTGCAAAGACCGCGAGATACTCCGGGGTGATCCCCACAAGCTTGTGGAAGGGTGTCTTGTTGCTGGTCGCAGTATGAACGCAAATGCGGCATATATATATATCCGTGGAGAGTTCGTTCAAGAGGCTAACCATCTACAACAAGCTATTACCGAAGCATACCGCGCTGGCTTCCTTGGCAAAAATGCTTGTGGTTCGGGTTACTCCTTCGACGTCTACATTCACCGCGGCGCTGGCGCTTATATTTGTGGCGAAGAAACGGCCCTCATTGAATCCATCGAAGGGAAACAGGGGAAGCCCCGTTTGAAGCCACCTTTCCCTGCTGATGTTGGTCTCTTCGGTTCTCCGACCACTGTCGCAAATGTTGAGACGGTCGCAGTTGCACCAACCATCTGTCGACGCGGCGCACCCTGGTTCGCTGGTTTCGGTCGGGAACGCAATCAGGGGACAAAACTTTTTTGCATCAGTGGCCATGTCAACAACCCATGCGTGGTTGAGGAAGAGATGAGTATTCCACTAAAGGAACTTATTGAGCGGCATTGTGGCGGTGTCCGAGGTGGCTGGGACAACCTACTCGGGATCATTCCTGGCGGGAGCTCTGTCCCCGTATTACCCATCGACAAATGTTCCGAGGTTCTCATGGATTATGATTCACTGAAAGATGCACAATCGGGTTTGGGTACCGGTGCTGTCATCGTCATGGACAAGAGCACGGACATTGTCGCTGCTATCGCACGGTTTTCCTCGGTTGGGTCTATTCAATGGTTATGTATGCTTCATTTCTGACTGTTTTCCCAGTTCTACAAACACGAGTCTTGTGGTCAATGCACTCCTTGTCGTGAAGGTACCACGTGGATGATGAAGATGATGAATCGTATGGTTGAAGGCCGTGCCCACCGCCGAGAAATTGACATGCTTCTTGAGCTCACGTAAAGTATTCACTCCGTTCTTGAGTTCAAATTTCCTTATTCTCTCACAGCAAACAAGTTGAAGGACGCACGATCTGCGCTCTTGGCGATGCTGCTGCATGGCCGATTCAAGGCCTCATGCGTCATTTCCGTCCGGAAGTCGAGGCTCGCATTGACGCCTTCCGTGCTGCCAATGGTGGAGTCCTGTTCGGTGGTCAGTTGAAGAGTCGAGTGGACCCGACGCTGGCAATCCCCGATAATATTGGTGCAAACCTGATAGAGCCAGGCGATAGAGTAGAATGTTCATAATTATATCGCCCTCCCGATCTCATATCCGCAGACTCGATTGCATTATTTTGGGCACGAAAATCTTGGTTGTCGGACGCCAGTTGCATTTACATTGCCTCCTAGCCAGACGACAGTCAACTCACGATCAGTCTTGAAGTCGATCCGCAGGACAAGAGGCCCGAGGGAGTTGTGACGTACATACGTAAAGTTATGAGCGTCAGACCCATGCTTCGGCTAACTCCGAACACCCCACACTGACTCTGCCAGTAGTAAAGATTTCTGATTTTATGCCGTGCGCATGGATCCGTCGTCTTAGTGTCTCGGATCTTGACGTAACGGCGGCCCATTTCTGATTATCATTCCACTCGACCCATGTGGAGTGTGTACCATCGGAATTTCATCACCGATACGTACGTACCCCTTTGCAGCCTGGAGGCTATTTTCGGTCGGGTCATGAGCATGGTACCGAATGGATGCTTGGCATAGACCACTGTCCGCTTTATCGACGTATAAAATCCTTCCCCTCCTCTATCCAATCTTTCCCGCACATCATGTTCAAGTCATTCGCAACGTTTCTCTGTGTTGCGCTCGGAAGCACCGTCCTTGCCCAAGATATCGACATCGCCCTACCCAAAGCAAACTCCAACGTGACGGCTGGTTCGGAGGTAATCGTCAAGCTGGACAAACCGGTAACGCAGCCGCATCTCAGATCGTCCTTTCACCGCACACTTAACGATTCATCGACATATAGATGACACTCACCGGTTCTCAAGAAGTCACTGTCGTTATTGCTGCATTTCGCTGCACGAACAAGTGTCCAGGCGCCGACGAGGTCCTGGGCGATGTCCTCTACAGTGGTCCGTACAATCCAAAAATATACTCGGACGACTGGAATCCGTATCAAAACATCACCGTAACCATACCGTTTTGGTACACTGGTCTTGTTCAGCTCGGTGTAGCACGCTTTTACCTCCTAGGGGTATGTATCTCGTTTTCTTACCGTTTGTTGGTTTGTTGGTAGTGGATGTTACTGATAACCGTAACATAGGCGGGCCTGAGTGCAGAGTTGCAGCTGACAGATACCACTCTTAATGTCGCATGAGGACAAATCAGATAATCAGACTACGGGAACATTCATCCTTTTTCTTTTCTTTCTTCGACTGATGGATTGGACTGTTTACATCCTATACCTTTGAAACACTTCTGATATATGGCCTAGGACTAGTTTGGACTTTGCGAGTTCTCATATCTTTCGGACTCATGTACTGTGTAAAATTTCATCCGGACATGTTACGAGTATCTTACGATAAAGTACTGTAGTTGTCTTCTTTCGATGCGGCACCGCCTCTTGCGGGGACTGTTCATATCCCATGTATCCTACCTTTCAATCGCTTGCCTGGATTGCTGTATCGCCATCTATGGGCTATATCCGAGCTAGTGCGAGCAGAAGTATGATAGCACTTTGAGTATTGCTTGCTTCTGAGTGTTGAAAAAAGTTCTCGCTGAACAAACAGGGAGATGTGATCATTTCCATGTCAGAATGTGTCAGAGGAAGAGATGGATGATGGGTCACTGAAAGTTGATATAACTCGATCACTGGATAACGATAGTGACGCGAATGATTCACGTAGACGGCGATGATTTGAGAGCTTGGGAGGTGCTGAATGGAATTGCCACTGTCTCGGATGAAGGTCGATGATCGATGGATGACCAACCCTTTTGAAGTAAACTCCCAATGATGGTCATTTAAGCACTCGGAGACCACGGCCGGGCCGTTCTCTTGGTCAGGCGAAGAATAACAGCGACCATGGTCATTTGCCAGACAGCGCCTTTTAGATAGAATGAGAAATAAATGTAGGTTTTGAAGAATATTTAATTCGTCTGCAGATGCAATAGATGTCAGTTTGGTGGATGGTCGGTACATATTCTGTGGTTCAAGAAGAAGCTCTGGTGGGGTCCAACACACCATGCTTGAACCCACAGCGTGCGTCTTGAGGTATGCCAACGCTTCGGGTATGTTCCCCACGACATAAGAGCTGCCGAAACCAGCCAAGCGGGCAGTGTGATGTTCATCAAGAAGTACGTTGGTCTGCCGAACGTTGAGAGAGAACAAAGTATCATATATCGGATCCAACGTACGGCAAATATTGATGATACCATGGAAGATCGGGAAAAGGCGGAAAGTATGCACTATTCACAGGGTTATGAATTTGTGACTAGACACGCGCCGCTATTTTGGCATCCCCAGGTTACCCAGCACTCGGACTGGTCAATGTACTGCCTGAAATATTATAGATTTGTTTGTTTCCGAACAAGCGCCCGAACAGTATGCGCTGTGACTAGCGGTGCAAGTTGGTCCGTATACACCAACAAGGGTAGAGGACCGGCGACTGGAACTTCAAGCTTCAAGGACCATTTAGCTATCTTTGGCAAATGGGTGTGTGGTGCGTACTGGTAGTATGTAGCCGTTGAAGGTCGTGAATACCATCTTGTCCGTCAGGCCTTCAGGGACGAAACCTCTGCGGGAGTCAAGAAGGAGTGCATTAGATTGATGACTCTCCGGTAGTGATACTGACACTAGAAGCCAGCAGCAGTGTATGCTGGCTTGTCATTTCAAAGGACGGTCGTAGAATTGTTACCGGGGATTGGGAAGGGTGGTAGTCTGGGACGCGAGGACGCACAAGAGGATGAAGGAGCACAACAGAAAACAACGCGTGTTGGCGATATACAGGCGCAGGTGACAAGACAGTTTGGATCTTCAGAGTTTGTGACTCCACTAGTGCTTACGACGTGTCGTTGTACAAGGGATCACGCGTAAAAATACTCTCAGTCATTGAAATTTGAAACATGGATATCGTGAAATCATGCCAATCATATATCCTCGACAAACTTGGAACCTCCATGCATCCAAACGGAGGCATTGGACATCGTCGAACGGTGGCGATAATCCCCACCTGGAGAGTCTACCTCGTGACCCTCATCCATGCTCGCCTGTTCTCTCGGAGAAGACGTAGGGGAGGACAATGGTGGTGACTGGGACCGCTGCAGCGCTGCGTGCGACACCGCCGTCTTGGAAAACGGATCGCTATACGCATACGCATCCGGGTCGTATGGCGCACGGATATCGAACTCGCTCTCCACATCCGATTGTGGCGACTCGACGACGCGAACTCCGCCCCCAATCCTCTCACGTTCGGCGCCGCCCATGCCCATACCCCGCGTCGCCATCGCATCCGATTTGGGATCGAGAATAGGCAGCGGCCTTGGGGCATCTCCAAGTTCGGGATCCTCATGAGATGCCCACTCGTCGTCCGATCCCGCCCGAATCCACCCGCGCCCTCGTCCCCGTCCAAACCCCCTCATTCCTCCTCCGCCTGAAGTTCGACTTCCACCCGTGCTCTGCCACAGCCGCTTCATCTTTCCACCCAACGTCCCCAACCCACCCAACGTCGGCCCACTCGCCGCTGTATCGGTACGCGCCTGCGTCTGTCCACGCGTACGTCGGTACTGCGACCGCTCCCGCCGCACAGCACGCTCCTGCTCCGTCGGCTCGTGATGCCGGAGGAGGTAAAATACGGCTATGCAGCAGACGACGATCAGAACGCTCAACGTCACGACGACCGCGATGAAAGCTAAATGCGGCCAAGAAAGACGGACGTCAGGGCTTCATTGCGAAACAAAAACGATTACGCACCACCCTGAGAGCCTTCAATTTCAGGGACCTGGCGTGTCCCGATGTGCATCTTCAAGTTGAAAGGTAATGAGTCGGATGCGCGTTTCATTTCAGTCGTTCTTTTACTGCTTGGGTGGTTTAGAGAGCAGGCATTCAAATTCAAAGACGGCGAGACATGCGGTGGGCATGCTGTGTCAATTGGTAGATGCCTTTTACGGAAGCCCCTCCATTGGGCAGGAGACAAACTCCAGAACGAAACAAATCGAGTCGCCAAGTACTGTCCAGCCTATCAAAGCATAATAATAGTATGCCACCTTTATCCACACCTCTCTTCCTCATGTATCATAAATATTCCACGTCTATACCAGCCATCAGCACACTGGGACAAGCAAAAAAAAGATCAAGAGACTTACCTTTCGCCACATCAATCCCCAGTGATCATTGACTGGGCCATCGATCCCCCACGCTAACCCTCTAAACC
The DNA here is from genome assembly GCA_038093035.1 of Boletus nancyae. Taxonomy (NCBI): domain Eukaryota; kingdom Fungi; phylum Basidiomycota; class Agaricomycetes; order Boletales; family Boletaceae; genus Boletus; species Boletus nancyae. The sequence goes on along the minus strand of JBBPRL010000062.1, from coordinate 15,316 downwards.
ACCAAAAGTTGGCTACGATCAAAAACGCCACCACGCCAAACACGACGTGCTTCGTATGGTCTTTCCACCGCGCCGAAAAGACACAGTGGTCGAGGACGTGCGCAAACATCAGCACCGAAAAGTACAGCGTCGGAAGCTGGAGGGAAACGTCAGCGAGCGTCATGGAGTCGGTGTTCAGGACGCACATAATGGTGTATATAGGTCACTCGGCCCATGATAAAGAATGGGACTGTCGAGCGATATTCATCAGATAAAACCAATACATACCCCTCCTCAACGACACGTACAATAGTGCAAGAACCAACCATAAAACGCAATCTTGCCCACGTACAAAAAGTGACCCCACCCCTCTGTCAAACACCCTCGTCAAAAAGGCGCATATAAGCACTGAACACAGAGATCACTCACGCGCATCCATGTCGATGTAATTCCGCTGCTGACGGAACAAGTAAAACCCAAGTAACAAGAATGACACGACGAGGCTCGCAGAACCACCCCACCACACGATTGGTGTCCCCAAAAGATAATACTTTGTCTGATTGTCACCCCACCCGCACATCCGCAGACCCAACCGCATGAACGGCCAGTCCGTCGGGGTGGATGCCAGAATATCCTCCTTGTCCGGATTTGGTACGAGGGCATTGTTAGCCGTCATCATCGCCACATTCAGATGCCAAAAATCGCGCAAAAACGACGTCCGGTAAAGTTTCCTATCACCCGGGGGAACTGCAGAAAGAGTCAGATTAGGGGTATCTGAAAGCACGCATCACGCACGTCGATCGTTCCAGTGATTCTCCACGTTCCAGTATGTATACGCGTCGCTGGGATTGTTCTCTGGCACGCAGCTCACCTCGACCTGCTTGAAACCCCACTCGGGCAAGAGAGAGTTCGCGGCGGACAAATAACATCCAAGGGCCTGGTGTCTGAACCGGAAACGGGTCGTGAGCGAATGTACGCGGCTAACATGTGCGCGGCTGCCTAGTTTGAGGTCGTCCACGATTTCGAGTACCCAGTAATCATGGCTGTCGCCGACAGTCGCGTTACCATAACAAGAGACTTCATGATTGGTCTTGGTGATCGGCGCCGGGATTGGGTGTGAGTGGAGGTTCCGGGTTGTCGGGTCGTGCTGTAATCGCACGACATCGCCATGCGCAAGGTACCTAAGCGGTCCATTCGGATTGTATTGCGGTTGATCCCAAGTCGGCAGTATTGCCCAATGGTTGTTGTCGTCCTTGTAGTGATAACATGTCACCTGCTGTTGTTCTGAACCAGCCGGGTACGAATGAACGTGCGAGTGAAGCAGGCCACCACCCCAGCCCATGTTCTTGATCGTAACCGCAGAACCATATGCAACCTCTTAACATGTATCGTGAGTTCAAGTACGCCCAAACCATATGAAAAACAAACCAAGCGGGTTCCTGTGAAAATCATTGCCGACAAGATGTACCTGGAAGAGTGAGCTCATCTGTGAATCACCAGGACCCGAATGATTCAGGATGAGAAAGTGAATTTTGAAGCAGGTCATGTAGACGAGAAAGGGGACAACAATCAGACACGCAACGCGCGCTCCCCAGTGACGCAGTTGATCGCGCTATAGAAAAGGACGTCAGATGTGATCTATATGCGTTGTGCCGCCTTACTGTCGACATGCGCAAATCGCCAAACTTGCTCCACAGATCCTCGATTGTATACAGACCCACGACAGCCGTAACGAAAAAGCCAATCCACTTGACACTGCGATCGAGAACGATTATTGAGTTGCTACGGAGACGACGAGAACCAACTCACCTGGTCACGCAACCAATCGAGATACCAGTCAAAGTAAGCCACATCCACCAGTCAAACGAAAAAGAGCTGTACGAGACATGCATGAGTCCCAACAAAGGATGCACACACAACGATACTTACTGAAATTGTTGGTTATGAAATTTGGTGAGGAAAAAGACCGTAGTGAACGTGAAGAACAACAGCATCGAGTCCAGGAGAATAAATCGCGAGATGCAAAGCCATGCAACGTCTGTCAAAGAAAGGACGCTACGTTAGGTCGATGCAGCCCGATAGCACACAGACGTACCACACAGAACCATGAGCGCGACCAAATGACATGCCCACGGGCTCATGCCTAGCTCGACGGCGGTGTACCACCCGAGCGGAACAAGCGCAATCCCATACGTTGCCATGACCACCCGCATTGCGACGTATGGCACGTTGTTTGGATATACCTCCCCGCTCTTGAATTCGAAATTGCCGTCGTAGCCAGTGAGGAGACCCGCAAGCCCGACGAGCATCTTGCCCAGCGGGGGGTGCACATCAAAGTAAAACTCCCGCTTGAGATAGTGCGACCCAAACTTGCCAAAGTGCGCCTCGTCCCACACTACAAGATTCGCGAGCCCAATCTTGTGGAAGCGTGTCCAGCAGGAAAGGAGGGTGTACATCGCGGGCGGGACATGTTCCCAGTTTTGCTGGATGAATTCGCTCTGTGGTGGCAGTCAGTCAGCACTGGGGGTGCTGCGGGAAGCGGAGAACATACAATGGACGTTGGGGGCGGCGAATACGGTTTTTGTATCCGCCCGGTGTGGACACGACCCGCAGCGAGCTTCTGCTTTGCATACACATCCTTTCCTTCGCCATCGTTCCACCTCTCCTTCTCGCGTTCGTCCCCACCAACAAACTCCCCGGTGCCGCCCGCCCCTCTCGTTATGCGCCGGCGCGCTGGTGTGTCCTTGGCCATGTGGTGTAGAGGCAATGTGTCTAGGTGCTCCGTGGTCGACGTTGCCCAAGGATGTGGATACGAAGATTCTTCAAAGTTGAATGCCGTTCGCTGCGGCCCGTCGGGTGGAGTCCCAAAATTTATTTCAACTTGCGCTGGTTTCATCAGCTGTTTGTTTTTCCGCCTCAGCGGATCAGGTCGCGGAACCTTTCTGCGGGTGGATGGACGACAGAACTGACCAACTAGGCTGCACGTGTATCTATGAACAGGAAATACTTTTCAAGTCGCGATCACGACGTGTGCGGATAATTATAAAGCAGGACTGTGTGACGTGAAAACATTTTCAAAGCCCAATCAATTATCATTGTAGCTACCCATGCGTACCCCTCGCAACCAAATCTGTTCTCATCCTCGCTGAACATCCTACATCCAACCTGATGTATAATCAAGCAGTCCAGCATAGCAAAGGTATCGGGAGACCCTGGGGACACGGTGGACACAAGAGCATGGTCCTAACGTGCCCAGGGAGCCGCCCGACGCAGCTAAGTACGCGACTGAGCGAGGCGATGAGGGGGTGTGGAGGGTGTCAAGGGCAGACTCGAAGGCGAAAGGAGCATAAGTATAATAACGGCTATGAGACACATTGGCTAGAAACCCACAGGAGTGCCCAGGTGGGGCAAATAATACGCGTGCATCAGACGACCAGCCACACGAAAGTCGAGAGACCGCGCTAACAAAGGCGTGCATAAACACGGAGGCTAACGAATAGGGTTGAGAATGTAGTCGAAACACGGGTTTTAAGGAGAGTTTTGGAATGCACCGAGAGCCGTTGACTGAAGTAGACAGTGAGAGCGCAACTGCGTGTACGGTTGACAGGGAAAATCCATAACTATTAACTATGTCTCAGGAACGCTCCCAGACCGTACGCACAGCAATGAAGTGAATCATGGGCGCCGAGCCAGAGGAACGCGAACTTGAACTGGACAACTCGAGGGGTAAAGCGGTTTTCTCAGGCGTCTCAGAAGTGGAGAGAACGGGGATGTTGCCGATACGAAGACGCTGTCCCAAGGGCCAAGAGGTCACGTAGGCAAGCAGGACCACTTGGAAATCATCGAGTGAGGAGTACTCGAACAGCTGTAAGAGGATGCCGTCTACACACTGCGACTCGAAAGAGCTATGAGATCGCTACCTAAAGATGACAGAGTCAGAAAGGCGTACATGGCTAGGCTATACACAGTATCAGGAGACATACCAGGTGTCTTGTCTCCAACTTGAATCCACTACGTCGACGGGGGAAGCTCAAGGCGCGCAGTGTAATTGTCAACAGGATAATGACGACGCGGAGGCCATCACACTGGCGAGTTTGTCACCGGGGCCGATTTCGTCCCGTATATCGTGGTGAAGAATCAAGATGCAATACAAAATTCGAAAAGCGTCTCTGTTGCAAGCTGGAATATGTTGCGCAGGGTTTGCGCAGGGTTATGGCAAGGGATGTGTCGCATAACATGGAAAGGCCACCTCCGTGGCAGTACCCGCTACTTTCCCACGACGCGGTTGGTGTCACCTACATGCACACTGAAGCGCCATGCACTGTTTTGTAGCGAATTTAACTTTGAGTGAGAAGAGGTGGAGAGGGACGTTGGAGGAGAGAGTACATTTAGCGAGGTACAATACAATGCGAGTCTTGTGCTTGCTGGCAGGAGATCGTTTGGAAAGGCGTTCGAAGCGCGAGAGCGTCACAACGAGATAATTAGACAGCTGACAAGCATCAAACGATGCACGATAGGAGTTCAATTCAGCGACAAGAGCCCCGCGATCATCATCGCGACGAAGAGAACTTGGTGAAACAAACCTCACAATGTGAGACAACGAATCAGTTGAATAAAAAGTTGGCTGAGAGAGAACGCTGCCGAGAACATGGGTTACTATTTGTGAAGCGGTCTCCATTTCGGACATAATGTCAGTACACACTGATTCTTCATACAGACCTACACAAGGGATTGAAACTTCGTCGACACGTACACAGCTTCCAGTGGACAAATGGGCAACTAACCAATCAAAGCAATGAGCTCTGTCCTCGAGATGCTCCGGATCCACATCATGGAGAATGCACATGTCGTTCAGGTCACCAGCACTTCCTGCGACGATTTGAAGAGTATGTCTACAATTTGCAATGCAACACAGGCTATCCTGTAGCCACTTTCCAGCCAACGTCAGCTCTGAGCCATCAGATTCAACGTGTTGAGAAGAATTTTCAGGAGGAACAGATGGTCCAGCAACAACTCCAGCATTAAATGCATGGAAAGACTGTGTGACCGCGTCTGAAGACGCTGATAATGGATGCATTATTACATCCAAGCAAGTCTGTATTTCGATTTTCCAGGTATGTTAGCCCATATTTGCTCTTATGGCGAACATAAGACAGACACACCTGGGACACGAACACGAACACGATGAGGTTGCGAGGAAACAAATGAGCGAATTTTCGTGATGGGCCAGGCAGCAGAGGAGTCATATAGTCTTGATCCGAAGCGGATGGGCAGAGAAAATGAAATTAGTTGTCACATGGACGAGTGAGACATACATAAAGGGGCGGTCCAAATGTAGAACGTACAAACAAGTACAATGACTGCGGACAGGCACTTGCATTTCCCCGCCAAATGGCTTTCTGGGGGTATGAAACAACCCACTACTAAAGTAGCTGGAATAAAACATAGTCAGACCGCGGCAGCTGCCAAGTGCAATCATGACACAGATAGATCTGTTAGTATCACGGACACGATCTCACATGTACTTCGTCGACTTCTCTCTTTCTTCATGTTCGTTCACCCCGTTCGAGGGGGAGTGCTGAACAATGCTCTCCAGCAGATTGACAGTTGACAGTTGAATATTGAAATATTGAATATTGACCGGTGACCCAGCGGCCCTAGCGCACCATGACAGACGTCCAATCAGGTTGGCCAACTGGCCCCGGCGTCTGTCGTATCGTGTTGAACAGCTTTTCCAATTAGTGGTTTTCATCATCGCCATTAGTCGACTCCTCGTACGTTTTTTGTGCGGATTTTTTCATGACTGATAAACCCGACAAGTGGGCCATAGTGAATTCTTCTGCCAACGCCATGTCTCCGAGTCTGGCCCGCCAACAGCTCCCCCAGTATCCGACCCCAGAGCTCCGGCCAATCGTGATTGAGCAAACTGAATCGGCTATACTGAAGATTGTTCGCGCCAACCTCGACACGCAATATGCATCCAAGACTCCTCTCCTAGCTGAATTTCGCGATGCCATTGCAGCTCATGGTTCTGCCTCGGCTACCTTGCTCGTACAGGATTTTCGGCGTTGTGTCCCTCTCAGTGATTATGACGCATACAAGCCATTCATGGCCGCATTCGATAAGCGCCCCTGCAAGGAAGCTGAGCTTGAGAATCTTTTTGCGCCGGGTCTTCCTTATCTCCTTGCTGTCTCAAGTGCAACTTCTGGAAAGGCACCCAAGATCTTTCCGAAATACAGTTCATATATCCCTTCGGCGCTCTCTGGCGAAGGGCCAGTGGCTGTGATACTCTTTTATGGCTACCGGGAACTCAAATATGTAGAACGTGAACCTGGTCAAACAGTGAAAACGATTCCCGTCTCCACTGCGTCATCTGGCGTAATCCGCGCGATGTTAGGATGGACTAATATCGACGATGATGACAACCGAATGTCCATGATGGGTGGGTGGAGAATATGTTTACTGTGAGCTCGTCGTAACATATTACACCATCAGCCCCCGGTCTTGTCGCACCTTTTGCAGCGTCCATGATCGCTCACCATAAATCGTTTTTGACGATACATGCACTCTTCACGCTCGCATGTCGGAATACTGATCTCATTTTCCTTACATTCTCGACAATATTCTACGATCTGGTGCGATACATAGACGAGCAGTGGGACATGCTTCTATCCTCCATCAAGAATGGCACAATACCTGATCTGCCAGGCGTGCGCGAAGTGCATTCTCACTTGCAAGTGAGTCATGTATCTATCAACGAGTGATAAGCAACTCTGAACTCCAGCAGTTTCACTTCCATGCAAATCCAGATCGTGCTGTAGAACTTTTTGATATTGGTCCTCCATTCTCATGTGAAGGATGGGCCGCACGCGTTTGGCCCCAACTCAGAAGGATAACATTTGGATGCAGTGGTCCATTTGCTAGCGTGCTTCCTAAGGCAAGAAAACTTGTTATTTTTCCGTTGTTACGCCATTCCTTAGGGGTGCATCTAGGTGAAATCGATCATTGGGCCAACCATTGCCATCCAGCCAAACGTTTATGCATCATCAGAATCCGACATCGGTCGTCCCTATCGACCAGATGACCCTCACACGCTCGTTCTGAGAAGCAGCAATCTCATCGAATTTTTGGATGTGACCACTGAGGAATCCCACAAAAACCTCCTCCAAGCTGTCAGTCGCATTGCCGTTTCTGCGTTTTGGATTGTTGCTGAACGCTCATCGACTTGTTATTCAAGTGGGAATTGGAGGTTGGAAAGAAGTATGAAGTTGTGCTGACTACAAAGGATGGCCTATGGCGTTACCGGCTAGGTGACATCATTGACGTCGTAGGTTTTGATGCCACCAGTGGTTTCCCCGCTTTTGTACTTTCCGGGAGACAAAGGTGTGTTCCCCAGTGCTTTCTCCCTGCGTAGGCAGTCCGCAAGAATGATTAACGAGGTATGATTGTAGTCTAGCAATCCGGTTAACGCCCGGCGTATTGATATCCGACACTGACATTATATCCGCCCTTCAAACTGTCAGTCCAGACGTCGTACAGGTAAACGAGTTTACCATGGTGCTTGATGACCGCCAAGGCACATCGACTGTAGGATATTTGATCGAGCCTGCAGGAGCGCTTGGTCCGTTCAATAAAGCTTGTATTAAGCCATACTGTCTAACATGATGTAACCATAGGCCCGAATGCGCACCTTGCGGCTCTGAGGTTATCCGATGGTCTCGCGGCTGCTAATACCAAATTTCGAATGGCCCTGGAGGAAGATAGGGTCCGCATCCCCACTGTGCGCGTGGTAGGGCCGGGCACTTTTGCGGAATTTCGTCAGTGGAGGGCGGAGAACATGAACATTGGACCTGGACAAGTGAAGGTACCTGTCGTTCTGATGGACGATGCTTCCAGGAAATGGATCCTGGAGATGGTGGTGGGAGAACTGTGACTTGGCGGGCTCATCTGATGTATAGTAGGTGTGTGTGACCTCAAAGATAGGTGTACATCTCAGTGCGTATGTATTTAATTGATGAATGTGTGCAGCCATTCAGCTTTGAACAAAGCAGCTAGGAATTTGGCCTACGAAGGGTATGTATACAGAATCACTAGCCCACACTGCGCATACTTTGCGGACCGCTCTTCTTTGGCTATAATTTTTTCTCTCCTGGAGTATACTAGCCGTAAGTAATTCTAACCAATCACTGGGATGTTTACTACAACGCAATCACTCTTGCTACGAGATACACGAGAGTAGCAGAAACCAAACTAGAACGCAAACGATGACTCGTCCTGCCATCCCCCCGTTGTGTGTCACGCGTTGAGGATAGGTAAAATTATCCACTGGCCAAATTTACCAATCCTGTCCTTGTCAGAGAGTACAACGGGCACCTGTTTCTGTAGCGATATCAGCTTGTTTGTTGCGATGCGCAGGGGGGGGGGTTCAGAGCTACGAACCGTGTAATAGAGTCTTTTGAGGGTATCGTCGGGTTCACGAATGGATACAACGAGATCTGGGTCCCCTGCGTCCAATTTCTTTCGAGAAATGCTTCAGAGCGAGTTGATGCGTTAGCGGGGGACCACATCAGATGAAGGATTATCTCACACATAGAGGCCACGATCGGTACCCTCGGTTTCGGTTATAGTAAACAAAACGTTTATGGGCTCTGGCACGACTTCAGGTTGCGTAGGCAAATTGTCCGCGCTATCTTCAGGCCCGTTTTTCACCAGATCACCAACAGCGGGTCCTTTCGATTTTGTGTTTGCAAAACTCTCGTAGGTCACGCGGTTTGAGAGTCTAAATTCCTTATCCTTGTTGACGATCGTCCAAAGGTACTGCAGTTGAGAATTAGTAAGCAAAGAGTCCCTGGCGTTGCTAACTTGCCAACTTGCCTGCGGCCTAGTCCGAGGACCGTGCTCGACAGTTTCGGGAGAGAGAGCGATGACGGTCTCATTGTCTTGCGAAATTGTCAGATAGTAGCCAGTCGCAGCGTTGATGATCGCATAACTCTTCTTGGGACCTATATCAGCAACGTCCCGGATTTTGTTTCTGCATGATCATGCGATTGTATTCAATCGAAAACGAGGGATGAAATGGATTACGAACTGCAAGAGGACATTTCTCAGTTCAGCTAGGGCCGAGATTTGTCGTCGCTTCTCGACCTGATTGCCTTCGGTGCCCCACCATGTGCTCGCATAAGGCTCCAATGCCTGTCCAAAGACGGTGGCAATCTGAAGTGCAGTAACACCGGTGGCAGTCCGGCCAAGACCGTATCCGGCGTGCACCAGCGTCGACTTCTTCCCCAGGAAAAAATCGCAAGCCTTCCTCAACTGGCCAAGGTTGGGAGCAGAGCCATCGTAAACGGGGAGATGCAGATACGCGATTTTTGGTGTGGCATTCTCCAACTTGGCAAGCTGATCGGGTCTGTACGCATACTTGTTAAAACTGATGATGCTGTCGATATTCAAGTCGGAAAGAAATTTGACGGAATCTTGGGTGAGATTCTGGCTTGCATCATGATCACCGCTTGGAAGCTTCTCAAAGTTGGGAGCGGAGGATCGGTAGAGCACTTGTCCGTCGGGAACAAACTGTTCGACTTGGGTGAATCGAAACCACCCAGCAGTGCGGGCCTGTGCCTCGGTCATGACGTTAGAGTGGGAGGGTGTGTGTGCGCAGCGGGAGGGCGTCGTATCAGATTGTCGAAGGGGAAGATGCGGGGAGGTTGTATTTACTTGTCAGCGAATCAGCAGATTGCCCCATGTCTGTCTCACGATCATTCGCTCCTGGCGGAAACGGCACTCAGGCGTTCCGTGTTGAGAATGGCACCTTCGACTTCAATGACACGAGGTGGTAGCAACCCCAGATCTGCGAGGATGACACATACTTGAAGAGCGCGGGAATTACCGAGGAGGAGCACTGCAAATTGCAAATTGATCTCTACTCCTGCAGGTAAGCAACTGTTTTTTTTATGTTCAAGGCTCCAAGCTTCAAGCTGAATATGAAGACCGCTCGGTATGTTTTAGTCTCAAGTTGACGCAGCCTGATACGACAATCGGACAATATTAAAGCTCTTCCTTCCCGGAATAGAGTCTTCGCCACAGGAAGGAACGTGTCTGATAGCAGAACCTTGCCAAATGGCAGTGGAAGGTCATCGATCATCGAAGATTCCTCGTTATCAAGCTCGGCACTATTGGTGGGAGCATGTAGGGTTTTGGGTCTCTCCGTCAGGGGCGTCCCATGCTCGCATAATCCACCCCCGTACCTCTCGACCCAACTGCGCATATAAAGCTGGCCCCTACCACTCTCCTCGAAGCGCGTAAGCATGTCCAATCAAGCCCCCCCAGTGCCTCCCGTCGTTTTTGATACTCCCACCCTTGGCCGTGCTGTCTGTCTCGGCGAACTCTACGACTTGCGCTCGGGAAAGTTCCTCGGCGTCCAGCTTTATCCTCAGGACAAGGTCAAAGAGGTCGAGACCAACATCAGACATACAGAACTCACCGTCAGCCTCTCCACCACTCATCAACAAAAGGCTACTGTCCTCGATATCAATGCCCAGCTTTCTCTCGACGTTCTCGGCGGCCTTGTCAAGGTCTCTGGCTCGGCATCCTACCTCAACGACGAGAAGTCCAACACCAACGAATATGCATATGCCTTGTCTTTGAAGATGCGGCTCAAAGAGAAGCGTGTCCTCTTCGCCGAACCCGACCTAGGCCGTAACGTCCTCCCCGTCGTGGAAAAGGACTACATCAACACTAGGCTAGCCACCCATTTCGTCTCGGCTATCGTGTTCGGCGGTAATTACATCGTCAATCTCGTTGCCAGACAGACGGAGATGTCCAAGGAGGAAAAGATAGAGGGCAAGTTGCAGGCGTCGTTCGACAAGTTGAAGGGTGCTATCAGTCTCGAAGGCTCAGTAGAGGCGAAGTTGAAAGGGGAATTCAAGGACATGGACGATAAGTTTGATCTCGTCGTATGTGCATCATTTGGACGTGCCCCAGTCACTGATCCTTTTATCGTAGGTCCATGGCGACGTTGCTCTGCAGAAGGTCCCGATCACCCCCAAGGACGTCTTGGACACTTTCCCAGAGGCTGCCTCGCTCATTATGGATGGTGGAGGCGTTCCAATCTCGGTCACCCTTCAGCCCATCCCTCCTGATCTATATAAGGGAGGCCTGATCTATCAGATCCAGGATGATCTCGTGGATACTGTCCTTGCCGCCTTCTCAGATCTTGACGACCTCCGTAGCCGTTTTTTGGTTCTGCAGGACAGCGTCAAAAGGCTCCAGGATTTCGTTCCAGAACTGGCTAGAACCACTCGTCTCGTCGCTACTACGTACATCGAAGACCATAGCAAGCTGCTCCATCGGCTTGCGACGTTTCTACAGGAATATAAATTAGGGAAAGGGACAGATCATGGTATTGATTTCTCAGATGTAGAGAATGGTCGTTCCTTTGATCCTGGAACTACAGCACCTTTACTCGCCGATGTTAAAACGTTGTTCACCAACCATCTCAAATCTGACAAAGACCCGGAAATATCGGTGCAGTACCCATCAACCCTCGTAGGGTTGGAGGACCAGCTCTCGCGGTTCCAATACCTCGTCACCGACATTCGGACCGTGAGGCAATCCCTCGACAACTCTCCAAAACAAGATAAACCTGTTGCGACGCGCTCGATCTACTTGAGCAGCCTCGAGGACGTTTGCAGGGCTATCAGAACCCAGAGCGAGACCCCATTCTTCATCATGGTCCCCATTGCTGAGGTCAAGAACCACGATCTCGTCGTCCTCAAGTACCTCGCGATGGTCCGGAAATATGCTGATAAATTTCAAGGCGCTAATACTGCCCATATGTTCTACGCGGAGAGTCTGAAAAATCTCGAAGACAGGCTCCCCAACGAGAATAAATTTCTCGAACTCAAGGTTCCTTCTTTCTTCATCGGTACAGTCAGTGAGGACGGCGATTTGTCCTGGGTGTTCTCACCACCCCCTTCGGTTCCCATTCCTTCCCAGACGTACGCGTTGGAGCATAAACCTTCGAGCAACGCATTGTACGTGACGCTCGAATGCTCTTTGTGCATTGAACTTACCTGGGTACACACAGCGGTCACCTTTCGCTAGCCCTCAGCGGTGTGAATGGCAAACAGGGATACAGTATCCTGTTTTGGGCAAAAGAAGAGAATCCGTCTGGCAACCTGCCTAACCCTGGAACTTACGTGATTCTTCTCTTGGAAAATACCACGAACGACTCTGCGTACTTGGCGTTCCGGAACGGATTTGGGGTGAAGCGTGAGGGCGGTAGCGTCGAGCTAGGATTCAAGGGCCAGAGACCTGGTAAAGGGGAAAATTTCATGGGGGCCTTCGTTCAGGACATTGCGGCCAAACAGTGGACTCTATACCTTAACGGCGATGAAATCGATCACAAGGCGTACGATGAAACTGACCTCCTTGAGAAAGTGAGTTTGCGTGACCCCACCCAGACGATGACCCAACGCTAGCTTTGCAGTTACAAGTCGGTTACCCGCGCTCAGCGCAGTGGTGGAATGGCGAAGTAAGCCTCGTAATATTGTTGTGTCATAATGTCTCATCGCCTTGTAGGTGTCTGGTTTCAAGGCTTATCCACAAGCACTCAGCAAGGTGCATCGTCTTGACTAATCATTAGCCAATTTTGACGCCATGCTTTCCAGGAGAAAATCAAGAAATTGTACTCGGGATGAAAGCTGGAATAAAATGTAGATTCCGCTATTCCTACGGAAGAGTTGCGAGTCGTCTGTTCTGATTTTTTTCTACGTCGAGCATCAGTCTGTACGTTAGGTGTGGAGGAGATAAATCCGTATGGTTGTTTCCGTGTGTCCCATCGTTTCCCTATGCACGTTTCATTACACTCACTGGTGCCGTTCCAATGAATCGTGATGCTCCATCATGGCCGACCAGTGGAGCGCTCGCTTCCAGTGAGAACACGATCCCTTGTTGTTCTAAGAGGTTGAAAAGAAAACACTTTTGTGGTATTCGTACTGCTCTAGCATACATGTTGAGTATGTGGACCACGTACGGTCAAAAGAAAACATGCAATGCAAGCACAACGCTTTGTGGGAGCATTTTTAATACAACAACAAACGCATGGAAGTGTACTATATCCAACCCTACTGGTGGCGAAGGTACTGAGCTATATGCCAAATCAATGCCAGTCAGTCTACGCAACATGGAGGACTTACCAGTCACCATCGCGTGGTCACGCTCGTACGGTTCCAAAGTAATTTGAGCGATTGGCTTGAGTTTATTCGCTCTCAGAGTTTGCACTTCTTGAGAGAAAACAGCAGACGGTGCGATCGTCGAATCGACGCAACTCGCTTTTATAGAGATGACGACATGTCCGCCATCCTTGAGGAAATATTGCGCATTGTGAATGACAATACGCGCTTGGTCTGGTTGAGCGACGTCCGCAAAGATCACGTCGACTGTCGAGATGAGCATACGATACTTGTTTGGTAGACGTGCGTCCTCGACGATTGCTGGTAAACCATTTCTCAGTACATTCATTATCGTCGATCGAAATGAAATCTACTCACGAATGACGTTCGTCCGTTTTTTGGCCATGTTGATCAAATCTCGACCCGACCGCGGTGAGAACTCGACAGCATACACGACACCCTCCTACGCGATACAGAGATATTCAGTCACAAGAGACAACGAAATGGAGACACGCACAGGACCGACGATATCTGCGACATGGCTGACACTCGTACCACTCGCAGCACCCAAATACAACACCTTCTTCCCCGGCGCAATAAAAATATCATCCATCCCACCCAACACACCAGCTGCCAACTTACTCCGGAATGGATTCCATACTCGATACTCCACCTTGGTATCATCCACCCCACCGTCGATCGTGATCCGTTTTTCCCCATACACGCTCTCCCCGGGAACGAGGTTCTTCGTGACCAACAAGTGGTCTTTGCCTTTGGCGATGAATACCCCAGGGTGTCGGTGCGGCTCGAGAATGACTTTGGCTCCGCCTCTCGCGCCCCCTCGTCCACCACCACCTCTTCCCCCACGTGCGCCTCGACCACCTCCTCCCCCATGACCTGCACCCCCCCTGCCGCGTGCCTGAAAGCCGCCCCCGCGTATGCCACCACCTATGTCACAATTAAGACCCAGGATACGGAAAGGATAGTCTTGTGGGATTCACCGCGACCACCGCCCCGACCACCTCTCGGAGCACCACGTCCAGCACCTCCACGGCCCCCGCCGCCACCTCTCCCTCCAAATCCGCCGCGGTTACCTGATGCGCCTTGGAACGACCAATACAGCGTAAGCACCGAGGATAGAGGATCATCAAAGGTTGCAGAGGAGGGAAAACATACCGTATGCCATTGATTATCTCCGCAGTACAAGGCTGGCCTCGATCGAGTACCCAAAAATTTACAGCCCAAGTTAGTGTAGAGTAAACAAGCCCAAACTTAGTAGTTAGGGCGGGATTGCCAATTAAGACTGTCTACTAAGTACCGACGCCTGCTCATGTAGGTTATTAGCTAGGCCTCCGCGTCGCAAGCCTCACATGCTATTGAATCAACCCTCGTACGTGCACTTGACCTCTCTCAGCCCAACCGCGCAATGATATAGCTGATTTGAAGCGTAAGCATGTCCCCCTCAGCACCTCCCGTCGTCTTCGACACTCCCACCCTTGGCCGTGCCGTCCGCCTTGGCGAGCTATATGACGTGCGCTCGGTAAAGTTTCTTGGTGTCCAGCTTTATCCTCAGGACAATGTCAAAGAGGTCGAGACCGGCGTCGGGCACACGGAGCTGACCGTCAGCCTCTCCACCACCCATCAACAAAAGGCTACCGTACTCGATATCAATGCCCAGCTTTCTCTCGATGTTCTTGGTGGACTTGTCAAGGTCTCTGGCTCGGCATCCTACCTCAACGACGAGAAGTCCAATACCAACGAATACGCCTATGCATTGGCTTTGAAGATGCGGCTCAAAGAAAAGCGTATCCTCTTCGCTGAGAACGACCTAGGCTATAACATTCTGCCATTCATAGCCAAGGACTACATCAATACCAAGCGAGCCACCCATTTCGTCTCATCCATCGTGTACGGAGGCAATTACATCGTTAATCTCGTTGCCAGGCAGGCGGAGATGTCGAAGGAGGAGAAGATAGAGTTGCAGGCGTCGTTCGACAAGTTAAAGGGCGCTATCAGTCTCAAAGGCTCCGTAGAGGCGAATATCAAGGGACAATTCAGCGATATGGACCACAAGTTCGATCTCGTCGTATGTCCATCATTCGGATATGCTTCAGTTTCTGATCCCTTTATCGTAGGTCCATGGCGATGTCGCTTTGGGGAAGGTC
>JBBPRL010000061.1:0-28888 GCA_038093035.1 Boletus nancyae | reverse complement strand
TGTTGCTACTCTCCCTACCTCAACAACTGTGGGTTTATGTAAACGGCATTGGGAGGCACAGCATATCGAACCAATGTCATGTGGTAGCGAGAATCTACACCATTTCGGGAAACCAACCACTGGTGCCAAGTGCAACGTTGTAATGGCCAAGCATGGCATGCCAGTTATCACTTGACGATTCTCCTCATCAATAAATGAGATGCTACCAACGGTATCCTTCAAGTGAAGGTATTCCGACTGGTCCCCACACATCGGTATGTGGCAGGCTCTTAGCCCTCTGAGTCCAAGCACTCTGATTAGTGGAGGCAGGTCGGCAATTACCAAAGTAAGAATAAGCCCTGACCTAACCAACTTTAGCGGCCACATGTCAGCATTTTGTGCTCGCGAAGTCCCGCCCCGCAGGGCTGTGGCATGGTCTCTGCCATTTAAAGTCCCTAAAGTCTTATACTGCTTGCGCCTGCTTCCGTATCACCGTACGTGACGCCCTGGGTTTGCCAAATTGCTGGCAGCTGCCCCAGCGTACTCTATCGACTTCATGATTTCCCAAGTTCTGCAGCAAGCTGTCGCAAGCATTCAGCTGAAGAATTATATGTCCTGTATGTCCATTGTCTACCTCTCACCGTCCATTACCTTCACTGTTCTGCCTATTAGTTGTAGTCATCACCACTATCGGGTACGATTACAGTAAGTTGTGTCTTGTTCACGTTGGACAAACCTAAGACATTATCAGTCCTTGTATTTTCGGATGAGGTGTGCTTCGCATCCATGATACACGTATTTCAATTGCCGACGGTTTTTTTCAGATAGAGTTCATTTGGGTGATTGCGTACTTTTCTCTGGTTGATCTGATATATTCTGATATGGATGCAGAACAAGCCCTGGACATGGGTGTCTACGTTATATGTCCTGGTACGTACCTCGACTATGCCCAACAATGTCAACTAAGATTGATTTCAGGCTCGCTATTGTGGGTTGTGCACTACCGTGTATGTGTATTCCTTCCGCGACATATTTATTAATCTCTGGTTTGTACATTAGATGCTATGCACTCTGTGCGTTCAAACTTGATTCTGAATTTGTTGATCTAACCCAGCCTGATCGAAGGGGGTTCTTCTTTCCTTCCTGGCCCTGCGAAGGTAATTTCCTAAACCTCTGTTGATCATTGACAGTACTTATAATTTCAACTATGGGTAGACGTATGTGCTTATGTTTTGTCTTTACGCTGAACCACATTTCTATGTGACTGTACATTTCAATAGATGTGAGCACAGTTAGTCAATTATTCCGATGAGCACACTAACGGGGAATACTCTAGGTAGCATAATTGGAATTTTGGGTGCATGTTTCTTCTGGATTTTTACTTGTTCTGCAGGTTGTGAGTTTGCACTCACTTCCAGTCTGGTGAATTACTAATCGGTGGATGCAGTGGTGATGAGCCTCCGACTATGGGCATTATACAATCAGTCGAGGCTTATCCTTGGCATCCTCTTCATGTTCTATGCCATGGAAGCCGTCTCAGTTTTCATATTTACTGTTTTAAGCATTTTTCAAAATCGTCATGGTCATGCAGGTAAGATAAAACGCCTTCATATTTTGCACGACGCATAACACGATATTTCCGTTCTCTCGATCCTGTAGCGAATACCGCTCAAGTGCTCGAACTTTCGTTTTGCGTGTGGGAGTACCTTTCTAGAACTTGGAGTATAGCTCTATATGTTTTCCGGATCATCTTCTCCGCAGTGATCTGTCTCCTTATTGCTGTCAAATCCGGCGAGGAGTTGCTTCAAATCTACAGAGCAACGAAACGATTCCAACTCAACCGGTACAGAAAGCTTCTTGCGTGGGAAGGCACGATCTACTATACTGTGTATGTTCCTGTCTTTTCCACCTCTCGCGTACAATTAGGCTAACGGCCTCTTTCATGAACAGTATTCTGGCATTTTCAATCCTTGATCTACTGAGTTTTGCAGGAATCCATCCAACGGGCGAAGGGCGGACTATCCTGGCTGTTGTGCTACAGTTGCAGATACCTCCAATTGCGCTCATCCCCCGGTTCATCTTAAGTTTACGAAAGCTGTATCTGCGTGACGCTCAAGGCAGACGAACAAGTAACATCGATACGGCGTTCGGTTTGACGTCAGAGTTTGGGCGTGGTAGTACGACGATGAGCACGATCGTGTTCGGGGATGTTGGCCCCCGAAACGAGGACGCTGAGCAGGGAGATGAAATACAGATGGAAGAGATGAACTGGAAAATTCAGAGCGCGAGTATCAGGGCATAATGTATGATGGAGGGTTCTGCCTTCGGAGGGTATTCGTTGCTGCAGTACCGTGTACATGAACATCCGATCGTACAAATACAAGGGCCATCGCTACTCTCCCTCACCTCAACTAAGAATAGGAATGTTCCGGGGTGTAGTACAGTATAAAGTCTATAGCCTTCCCTAGCACCTGTTTCGCCTGTGCGGGGACATATCGTTCACAACTCTATCCCAGACGCTAAGCTCCATCGATCAGCCAAATTCTGAGTTGTTTAACCAGTTTCTTGGCGGTGACTTCCAACTTTTCGTCCCTCGCCCTCGCGACTTCCACGATTGTCCGCTTTCGGCTTATGGCGGATAATACAAGGCCAACCTTCCTGGGAGAAAACGATATAGAGAGCACAGAGAAAGAGATGGGGGCAGGTCTATTGGTATTCGTGTGGTGACTTGCAGAACCGCTTGGGCGAATGTTGTCGACCAGTTGGGATCGCGAGGAAGTTGACGAAGAGGAGAAATTGGGAGGGTTTATGTGGACCACTCCCTCACGGAGGCCATAATGGCGTACCAGGTCTTCCAGGCGGCTGCGTGGCTGCATCAGATCAAAGAGGTCCTTGAACGACTCTTCGCGCTCCAGATGAAGTTCTGTGTCGTCCATCATCACATCTTCACGCACTTTTAGTGCAACGAAGAGATCGAGGACTTGGGTCTCGCGTTGAGTTGCTTGCACAGCGCCATAAGGGGACCAGGAAGAGAGAGGGAATGGGTCGGTTGTGTATGGAGGACGAATGAGAGATCCATAGGCCGGCAAATAAGTAGAGCGCAGCACATGCATACAAGCTAACGAGTATGGAGTCAGATCCGGATTATGCATTTGATATGCAGTATGAATACCAATGTAAAACGACCTGTTCACGAAGCGAAGTTGGCAGGATAGCCAATATAGCGACTTGCGCTGACGCTCAAGTCGGCTTTGGTTTATGCCAGGCGCCTGCGGAAATGTCATGTATATAATTTTGAGGAGTAGATGTGGAGGCAATGTAGCCAGAATTTGGCGGGCTTGACTGCCAGGAAATGGCGGAGGAGGGGCCGAACCAGATGCAACGTAGGGTGGAGGAGGAATCATAGACTTTTCGTCGAGGACGACCATGGCGAGGAATGTTCCCAGAAGTAAAGACGGCAGATGGATATCGTCCGACTGGTGCTATTCCAAAAACGTGACGCGCAGTCCGACTAGCAGACCGCAGTAGTAGAATTAGGTTGACGATGACTTTAAGCGCGATGAGTCGCACAGCAAGCTTAGCTGTGTTATGGACAGGTCGAAAGCCAAGGCTCCATGCACAAATAGGGACTCTCACTCAATCTAATCAAAAGGAAAATGCCACGCAGAGCCAAAATACATTTCGTGTCCTTGAAATCATCCCTTGTCAACTTACCCATCTCAATTTATGGGCCTCTTCTTGAACGATCTATAGTGCGTGCGTGTGCTGCGCCAGAATGTGAATAAACCTCCATCTGACGCATGACAGCGCCCGCAAACGCTTGCCGTACATCTAAAACGCGACTCTTCGAAAGTTGAGGCCTATGTAGGATGGACTGGAATGGCATCGTCCTCCTCCCTCGCCCATTTCAATGCGGACACGCGAAAAAACGCGTTTGAAACAATTGAAATCGATCCTCAGTATGCGCAGGGGCTGGGGTTCGCAGAGGACGACACTGTGCATCTACTGCTTCTAAAGGGAAATTCGCGACTCATCTTGTCTTTGGCAGGTCGAGATTGGTCTGTTGTACGACCTCCCCTTTGCGTCCTCGGTAGGAACAGAACCTCTTACCCCAGATGATTGGGAAATCATCGTGAGCCTGCTTTGTTAGTTCCGCTGGTCCGATTTTTTTTACTTCTTGTCTAGGAAATCCATGCTACACATGTCGAGTCTACTCTTTTGTCTCAAGTTCGCGTAGCAAAGATCGGTCAGGAAATAGATGTATGGGTATTAGGACATACAAGAGTCCGCCTCCTCGTCGGTAAGTTCTGTCGCCTTGATCCGCGTGTTCTCCTGAACAACTTCCTCAGTCTCTTTGACGCCCTCTACGAAAAGCAATGCTGCTCTCCTGACAACTGATAGCGAAGTCAGCATCGCCCCAAAGATGCACGCTCGCCAGAAAGCCATCGGAGGTGCCCCATCCACCATCTCTCAAGATGGCTCAGCCAAGAAGGACTCCACAAAACCATCTTTACCGGCAACCGTATTAAGAGTTCTCCCCACCCGCCTCATCGAGCGTTTTTTACCCCCATCAGCTTGTTATACTCGACCGGAGACCTTGGCATATATCCATCCTTACGTATTTGCTAACCTTGCGCAGTGTCGGTACCCCATGAAGGAAGACATGAAAGATCTTTTTCTAAGGTTCTCATATCGATTGCTGGACCCTCCAGAGAACCCACTTGAGCCCAGGAACACCAATACAAATGCAGAAAAACAGGAGCCCGCTGCTCAAATTCTTCACCCAGGGGGTAGAAACGAGTCTCCTGCCGTCGATAAGACCTCATCAGATGTGTCTACGGAAGATCTCCTCCTATTAGGATGGTCTGATAAGGTCCTAGAAAGCCACGTTTACTTTCCATACGGGTTGGAAGGTGTCCGTGATTGGCATTGGATTCAGTGGGTGTATAAGGTCAAATAAAATGCTCGTATTGATGCTGGGGACCAAGTGTAACTCCAACAGGAGAACGAAAGATGTTCTCGGACCTCTTCACTGATAATTCTGCTGGTAACCTATATGAGGCACAACCACTGTGAGTAAATAAGACGAAATGTCTGATGGAACGTCTATTGACCTTATCAAATACAAGGCAACCATTCCCGCCGGACACTGTACTCTCCGGTGTGAAAGACATACTTGATGAAGGCACCAAGCAACTCCTCGCTAATTTCGCTCTCCATTCTCTCAACAAGATGGTACGCGGAAGTGCGTAACTCTTTGGCCATGGACTTCCCGTATTACTGAGCAGAGTACCGTAGTATCCGCAATTCTCTTGACTGGGAGAAGAGGTGTTGGAAAAACTTCGGTTGCCAGGGCAATCGCCAAGCAGCTTGAGGAAGACACACGCACATACGCATGTATGGTATCTATCCTTCTTCGCATTGCGCTTCTGCTGACTGAGTGAAAGACACCCACTACATCGACTTCAAGCTTTACAACGAGAAACCTGTGCCGACCTTGAAGGCTCTCTTCCGCCACCTGTATGAGATTGCAGCATGGCATCGTCCGACCATACTCATATTTGATAACCTCGACACCGTCTTGAAGGCAGAGCTTGAGGCGAGTAATCCCTAACATCTGAAACTTGGATGCATGCTGACGATCAAATACTAGCACACTGACTCGTTCCGGTACCGCCATATCACGGAGCTTTTCATTGCTCAATATTCGTCCGGAGAACGCATGATACCTTCAAACTTTCGTGGGATAGTCATGATCGGCACTGCTGAATCGCAAGCGAGTCTACACCCCCTCGTTCATACCTTGCATATCTTTCATGAGGTGTTCCACATCCAGTCTCCTAATAAAGATACGCGCAAGGAGGTTAGGAGTCGTTCCCGCTCAGTGTTCATGAATGGTCTAACTTTCTTATTCAGATTTTGGTAAACTTGGTGGAGCGACTACACGTAAATTCGCCCGGTGTTATCACTGACCCCGACGATCCTCCAAACCTTGCGATGATTTCGACGCATACAGAGGGCTATTCTCCTGTTGACTTGCAGGATTTAGTCACCCGTACACTACAGCAAGGTGCAAGCCGAGCGTTTCTGAAGCATGGAGCAGGAGCAACTGAAGTAAGGATGCTGGCTGTTGTTGTTGTAGATCTAACACATACCCTAGGTTACTTTATCCGCGGCCGATTTCTCGAATGCACAAGTGGATTTTGTTCCCCACTCTTTGCGTGACATCCCACTCCAGAAATCGAACGTCGAGTGGGCTGATATCGGAGGCAAATTTGATTCTCTTTCTCTTTGTGACCTTCGTATTTGACTGTTATTCTAGGGTTGAAACATGCCAAACGTATCCTGCGGGAAACGCTAGAATGGCCCACCAAGTACGCTCCATTGTTCAAGCAGTCACCCATACGCTTGCGCTCAGGGTGAGCCGGCGAAACATTCAGCCTTCCGTATCGTCATTTACGTCCAAACAGGTTGATGCTATACGGTTATCCAGGGTGTGGGAAGACGCTTCTTGCTTCCGCTGTAGCCAAAGAATGTGGGCTAAATTTCATCGGTATTAAAGGTCCTGAGCTCTTGAATAAGTATATCGGTGCGAGCGAAAAATCAGTGTGTATGCATTCAAGTGAGGGTCCGTTTTCTAACATTTTTTCCCAGGTTAGAGATATTTTTGAACGAGCTTCCTCTGCAAAGCCCTGTGTCTTATTCTTTGACGAGTTCGATTCTATCGCTCCAAAGAGGTCTGGGTGTCTTCATCCATGTGTGCTATTCTTGCTTATATTCGTATTGTAGAGGACATGATAGCACAGGCGTGACTGATCGTGTGGTGAACCAACTGCTGACTGAGATGGATGGTGCTGAGGGCCTGACTGGAGTGTACGTTCTCGCAGCTACAAGGTCGGTATACCCGCGTACCAACTTTCTCTATGCTTAACTCCTTCAACTAGTCGACCTGATCTCATCGATGCTGCCCTCCTTCGTCCCGGTCGTCTTGACAAGTCCATACTATGTGACATGCCCGATGAGGAAGATCGAAAAGATGTGAGGAAAGTCATCTACATCCGTTACTGACGAACTAAGTCCAGCAGATCTTGCAAGCGGTCAGCCGCAAGGTAACTTTGGACGCGTCGGTTGATCTGGAGGAAATTGCTCGATTAACCAAGGGGTATTCAGGGGCTGATCTTCAGGCCCTGGTATACAATGCTCATCTCCAAGTCGTACACGCGTCCATTGACACGTCAAGTAAACGGACAGCGCAAGAGGAGGAGAAACAGATTCGGTATGTAACACTAGGCGCTACTAGCGAACAAAAAACTCGAGCAGAGGAGTCTGCGATGCAGAAAAGAGTATTTAAATTGAATGCCTTGTTCAGCAAGCAAACTGACGAGTCCGCGCCTACAGCTTCAACAAATAATGAGTGCTAAACCGGGTGACAAAATCGAGAAGAAACCAGCCAACACACCTAAAAAGGTCCTGTCCTGCAGTCTATTGTTCTGGATGACTACTGAATGGTGTGGGTGGTTCCAGTACGAAATAACGCAAGCCGACCTTTTGAAGGTACTGGAGACGACACGACCCTCTGTTTCTCGGGAGGAGTTGAACCGTTTAGGTAGGATGTGAGTGACTGCCCGATTTGCTCTATAAGATCCGGTGCTGATGTGGAGTGTCCGCAGATATAGCGCGTTCGTATCAGACCGTAGCCAGGGCAAACAAGTATTCCCGTCGCCGACCGCAAGCGGTGTTGGTTCCCGAGCGACGCTTGGGTGACAGGGGATTTGCGGTTGTTTTCTGGTATTGACATTGCCAACGAAAACATCAACATCATTTCCGTTCCCAAGGTTGTTTTGAATAGATGTTGTACTTGTTATTATTGTGATACTGCGCACACTGTGGGCAGGGTGGATGCAACGAGGCAGCAAGCGAGTCGGGTGGGGGGAAGGGTGCCACTAGCTTCCTGGGGTCCCGTACGATGGGACCCCAGAATGTGGGAGCCAGGGTTTATTAACAACCAACGCGATCCCTCCTCGCCGAAGTGCAAAACACCGGAAATTGTTACTTTAAAATGGTTTCTTCGAGAAAACATCAGAAGTATGGCAAAGCACCACTACAAAGTGCGTTTCGTATTGCACAGCGCTGCAGATATTTGTTGTGTTGCGCAGTTCATTGACACAGCAAGCAGTGAGGACCCGCACGACGAGGTCGAAAGGCAGGGTCAGTCCCCACGTTCCGCTCATGAGGATGGTGGCAGCCAGCTCATTGCTCACATTCGATCATCTCTTTTTGTTGGTATTTTTCTTTCATTAGCCCCTCGCCGATCCCGAGCAAAACACCCAGCTACTGACAGAGCAACTCCGCTCGTTGGGGTTGTACCCGGCGCACACACTAGGGGACGGCAATTGTCTATTCCGTGCTTTGAGCGATCAACTATACGGTACCCCCTCATACCATCTTCAGCTGCGCAAGGATATATGCGACTGGATTGAGGCTCATTCGCAACGTTACGAACCGTTTTGCGAAGATGAACGTGGGTTAACCGCCCATCTGCGGTGCATGAGGGAACAGGGTGCGTGATGGTCGTTATGGTCAGGGCCTTTCTGTCGACAATGTAATGACACGTTGCAGGCACCTACGGTGGTCACCTTGAACTATCTGCATTTTCTCACTTTGTGCGCCGGAATGTCAAGGTTATACAACCTGGACTTGTATACGTCATCGAATGGCATGCAGGGGGAGAGGGTATCCCCGATGAATCCACTTCTTCGTCGGCACCAACCGACGGGCCTGTGGATGTGCGTGAGAAACGACGTCTTCGAAAGCAGCACCAACAAATATCACAGGAGGGTGCGAGTGATACGGTGTATGTGGCGTAAGTCTACTTTGAGTTACATGAAGGTCATTTAGAGCGTCGCTGATATCTAGGTCCACGCAGGTATCATGACTGGGAGCATTTTTCTTCAATTCGTAATTTGAGAGGTCCACACACCGGGTATCCAAACGTGTGTGAATTGTCAGCGGATTCGGAAGTTCTTGTTCCGTCTCCTGTGAAGAAGAAGCCTCCATCACGGGCCAAGTCAAAGCCGGTATCTAAAACAAACTACAAACGCTCCAAAAATGGTCAATTTTCGAGCAACAAGGTGAAGATCGAAGAAACCATGCTCGCCACACCAACACAAATACCTCTTCCTATGTCTCGCTCGCCGTCACCCCTATCCTCTTCCGAATCACTACCCCAGATCGATGTTGATGTATTACCACCTACACCTATCGTTTCACAACCAGTAATTGTAGACTCTTCGCTACCCTCTACCCTCCGGGTTCACCGATCGCCTAAACGCACGTTTGACGAATCATCTGGCTCCTCTGTATCGGATTCCATAGCAAAGAGAACTCGCAGCGCCAGTACTCACAAACTTCCCCTTCCCGCAACGCAATTGAGGCCAGACCCAGACGCTATTGAGGTTGATGACCCAGAGGAGGAAGAATCAACGCCCGGACTCTCCACGCCAAGGTCAGCTGGTTCCACGCGCTCTTCCTCGTTGGCGTCGTCTCCTCTTCCTGGGACGCCGCCCCCGGAACCCGAACCTGAGCCAATTCCCGTAGAAAAACCATTAACGCGACGTCAACGCAAAGCTCTTGGACTCCAAAAACCACGGGCTGCCCTCATTGCAAAACGGGGAAGTGCAGGGAAGATTGTCATTCCCGGCGGTCGATTCAAGAAGAACGTTGCCGCGACGGATGACAAAGGGTTGGCGAAGATAAGCGCAGCTGGAGACGCCAGTGTGGATGATGAAGGCAGCGTGCAGGAGGAATGGCAGCGGAATGGCACAGGAAGGTTGGATGTGCGTGGTTTTCGAGAGCTGAAGATCTAGCGCTGTTCGCACGCTGGGTTTTCTACGCTCCGCCGTGTTCGACCGCATTTCATGACATTGCGACGACTCCTGTTACGACCGCGACCACGGACTATGCCCACGCGCTCTCATTTTTGCCCTCATCGAACATGCATGCATGACACCACCTAGACGGCACATGGGTGCCTCTTTGAGTATTTATTTCAGCATTTATTTAGACCATCATTCCCCAACCCCGTTCACGATACCCACATATTTAACCTGAACTGTATCAATATACCGAATACACTGCCAGCATTCGAGTTTCGGCGCTCTAACAGTGACTCGGATTGAGTATTTGCTTGGAGATTTGGTAAAACGAGACCACGTGATCGCTCCTATAATGGGTGCGAGGCGTGACGCGTTTCGCGTTACTCCTTTTGTCCTCCCTCCATCACCCGAGATGGACGCGGTCAATGACATGCACACCCTCCATCATGTCGAGTCCCTACGCCGCACATCTTCCTACTATTGGCCAAACCGCCGTGAACACAGCTACTTGAGATGGCCGCCCTACCCTCTCAATGACTTCCGCCCCGCGCTCAATATTCGTGCACTTATTTCCGCGCTTTCCCCGGCTAGTGATCAAAATACTCATTTAGGGGGCGAATCTTCAACGAATGGTCGTAATCTCCGCAAACGCAAACACTCAAAATCAGCTTCGGGCCCCTCAAAGCGGATCAGACTTAACCAAGCTCAGGGGTATCATAATGTAGAGGAAGCTGGCGAAGAAAGCGACGATGACAATGACGATGACGACGACGTCAAGTACAGGCAGATTTATCCAGCGTATTGGGATTTTCCCTGCGACGTTATTGATGAAGTAGACGAAACTGAGGATACTTCTTTTCTTCAAGTCTACCACTTTGGGATGAACTTGCGGTACAACGAAGTGGTCGACGATAGTTCAATCCATTATGCCGATGACGAGACCGCAACTAGATTGGGTTGGCTCAAGGAAGAGGAGAAGCTTCGTACTCTTCTTGAAGACCGTCAAAAGGACGAGTCCCTCTCTCGGGACATAGATTTGGGAAGGTTTTATATGACGCGTTACCACGGTCGTCTTTTAGCGTTATCTGAACAACGTGAAGGCCCTTTCTCCCAATCCGCTAAAATGGTCAAAAAGCGCAGCGATAGGTGGTTGTTTTTACTTCCGGACATCCCATGGCCAGATGGCATCGCCGAAGACAACCTTGAAGAGCACGATATGCAGCCTTCAGGTATGCATCGCGACTTTATCACGGCCTGCGCCCATCTCCAGTCCTACTGTCGCGTGAAGTTGGAAGCGAGACTTCAACTGCACATCCTTTCGGAGGGTACATATGATCCTAAATATGATCTTCCGTTTGAGCTCCGTGCCCACTTCGTTCTTTCGCTTGCAATGCCCGAGATTTATGACCGGTTCGACGACTCGCGCTTTCGGGGTGAGGTAAGCGAACTCGAGGGTCTCCAACGTCGGCTTCTCTGCTTCCTCTCCGAAACACCCCTCACGCGCCCTGTACATGGCATTGGTTATGCTACAGAAGAAGCAACGAACGTCACTATCCCCTTCTTCCTGAATGTCATGCGTCCGGCACCCCCACTTGCGCAGCATGTGACCTACGAGTCCTTGCAGCCTGATGGGCTCCTCTCGACGTTGATGCCTTTTCAGAGACGCACGGTCGCATGGATGCTGGAGCGCGAGGGCAAACAGATCACGCCTGAGGGGACCGTAGCACCGGCTACTTCAAGTACAGCAAGCAGGCGCCTGCCACCATTTTGGGAAGAAATAGCATTAGGAGGCCGAAATTCCTTTTTCAACCGCCTCACGAGTGCTCTTAGTCCAACTCTCCCCGAGCCCCACTGTGCACTAGGGGGCATACTTGCCGAGGAACCTGGTCTGCTCCTATTCTGTGATTTATGTGATTGCGGGCTTACAGGGCTTTAATCGTTGTTCCAGGTCTTGGAAAAACAATGGAATGTCTCTCGTTAGTACTTCTCAACCCAGCCCCGGGGAGGAATCCTTTAAATAAGAGATGGGATCCAGAAGCGCAGCTCCACGTCAAAGAAATTAAAGTAGCATTTCACTCGTCATGTATTCTCCTTCAAGCTAACGCTCTGTGTTTGCAGACAACCCTCATTGTGACCCCGCCCGCACTAGCATCCCAGTGGGCGGACGAATTCGCGGCTCACGCACCTGATCTCAAAGTTTTTGTATATGAAGGTTGGGCAAAAGTCAAAGTGCCGATAACGGTGGCCGACGTGAAAGCTGAGATGGCGAAGCGTCGTTCCGTGGCAGCTCAGAAAGCTCCTTCCAAGAACAAGATTCATACTAAGCGCCGTGGCAAGGTCCGTTCCAATGGCTTGGAAGACGAGGACAATGTTATGGGTGACGAAGACCTAAATCATGACGTGGGCGCAAACTCGGATCCAATCATTGACTGGGCTAGCTATATCAACCAGTTTGATGTCTGTATCACGACATACAAGGTCCTCCAAACGGATATGCTCGTTGCCCGTGCCCCTCCCGAGCGTTCTCGCAGAGAGGGTGTAGAGTACAAGAACGTGAGGAGGCCAAGGAGTCCCTTGGTGGTATGCGAGTGGTATCGGGTGATCATGGATGAAGTACAAATGATGGGAGCAGGCAAATCCGAGTTCGTTTTTCCCATCTCTTTGTAGATTCACCGGGCGTTTGGGCTGATATTTATACAGGGAGATGGTTTCCCTTATTCCCCGTCTGTCTTCCTTTGCCGTCTCCGGCACCCCAGCTCGCGCACAAACCTCGGACCTCATCGGCGTCCTTCGGTTTTTGCGCATTGACGACCTTGTAGCGCCCAAGCGGTTGTGGAATAGACTTTTAAAACATGGATTAAAAGATCAGTTTGCGTCATTGTTCCAAAAGTATTCTGTCAGGTTAGTCGACTCATCCAAAATCATGGCCCTCCATTTATTCCGTATATGAAATAGGACTTTGAAGTCTGGCGTCGAGAATGAGCTGACGATACCTCAACAACAACGATATTTAGTGGCCATCGAGCTTGGACGGGTCGAGCGACACGTGAGTTATCTGCGTTTGTGACGATCATAAGTATTCATTACATGAAATTTGAAGGTGTATGACCAGGCTTTGGAAGAGGCGCTTGCCGAACTTGGGTTAGATGCACGCGGGGTGGCAGCATACGAAGGGTGGGAGGTAGATGCGAGTGTTTTGAGAAATGTGCTGAGAAGGTTGAGAGGGATATGCACACATCCTCAGGTAGGCCGCAGCATATTTCTTCGTATGTTTTGCAGATTTTGGGACCTGGTGGTATAGGTTGGACAGTTGCAGAAGCTGGGCGATAAGTGGAACAAACCAGGTGCCCTGAAGAGCATTGCTGACGTCCTGGAGGTATGCATATTTTGATTCTTCGCATCAGAACTACGCTCATGTTTATTGATTGTAGTCGATGAAAGAGCAGAACTGGAAGAATTTGATAGAGGACCGCAAAGCAAAGGTGGGTGCTTGCCCTTGACACAGTCTTGCCGCATGCACACTCATTGCCTCGATTATCTAGATTTTAACACTCACTCGTCTCGCGCAACTGCAGCAACACCGCGCAGACGAACTTGACCGGTACCAGCGCGCTCTTGAGTTTCTGCTCACTGCAGAAACGGAAGCCAATCAGCTTATTGAC
Source organism: Boletus nancyae (assembly GCA_038093035.1). NCBI lineage: Eukaryota > Fungi > Basidiomycota > Agaricomycetes > Boletales > Boletaceae > Boletus > Boletus nancyae. Next base: position 15,372 of record JBBPRL010000061.1, on the reverse strand, counting down.
GAGATTAAAACTTCCGTGGCCCAGCATAACGCGAAGGGCGAAGTTCTCAAAAAAGAAGCTCGAGCGTTGAGAGATTCCAGAAAAACAAAGCTTCATAATGATCAGAACAGTGATGGCATTGATAAGGGGAAAGGAAAGCAACTTGGACGGGATTCGACATCGCCGATAGATCTCGACCCGGATTCTGACGATGATGAGGATGTCGAAGACAGGGGTTTACCCAAGACGCCAGCTGGCGAGGAGCACAGAGCCAAGCGAATAGCGTTATTGGCTCGTCTACGAGAATCCCTCCTCGTGCTTCATCGAGTCAAATTCCTGCAAGGAGATGTATACCACGTTCTTGGATCTTCATATTCCGAGAAGGAAGAGGCGGCGTATGGAGAGGCGGAGGTCCTTCGGAAGGACTTGCTCAAATGTGAGTTGGCATACATGTGATAAGGACCTGTACTAAAGTGTGCGATTGATTAGCTACGGAAGAAGCGGCGAACGGGGCTATGCGAAGGCTGAGCGCTGAGATGACGGAGAAGCGCGTGACACAACGGGCATTGCAAATCCCGTTACCCTTCATGAAAGGCGGAGGCATTAGATCTACCCATTTGGTGGGTGCCACCATTTCGAACCTTCTCGCATTAATTTCACGCATCTTCCTAGTTCGAAGAAGCCAACGAGATTATCGAAGATGTACTCAACGAGCAATCCGCTCTTCTTTGGGAGTGGCGTACCAAAATGGTCGAACTCCTGACTCAAAAGCTCAATGCCGCGGGTGAACAGGCCGATGGAGAGGAGTATGCCCGTACTCTGGACACGCAAGGCGAGGCAGAGGTCTACATGCAGGCCTACGCTGCTCTTCTCGCTGACCGTAGGGAGACAATCGCCGCGGAAAGAACACTCCTTGCGGCGCACGAAGGAAGGGAGAAGAAGACGAGAAAGACCCGGGCCGCTGCTCGGGCAAAGATGCGAGCTGAAGAGAACTTTGAGATCCCCGCGGACATTGAAGTACAGCCTGAACATGAAGTGCTGCACAGGCAGCTGTTGGAAGACCGCAAGGAGCTGCAGGTGTCCGAACGCGCCCTCAAATCGGTGATGGTGGATCTCTCCGCTATTGCTGTCAGTATTTCAAAGGAAAACGATCCAGAGAAGATTATAGCCAAGGATGGCGCTGCGAGTCTGCGGACGCTGATCGCGAGCCTGCGTAAGCAATCTCACGTTTCGCGATTTGGGGCTAAATCAAATTGTTATCTCCATAACAGAGGAACTCACAGACAAGCTTGACGCCGATCTGGCTGTGCTACGAAAGGTGTTCAATGATCGTATCGTGTCTGTATTCGTATTCTTTCCTCGCGCAACTCGTTCACTCACAGTATCACCAGCTACTTCCGGCAACTCCAAGAAATTTCTGATACTGTGGTAGAAATCCAATGGGAAGGCACTCTTGCTGATGCCATGGAGTCGACTAGGCTCGATACTGTCGATTTCGGAGCCAAGATCAATACGAAGCGCGCGCGACAGCGATATCTCGAACACCTTGCTACGGGTGGATCGTACGTTGACGAGGATGATGTCGCATGTATTTTATGTCAGTGCGAGTTTTCGCGAGGGTTCATTACTCAATGGTAAGAGACATCTATGCCCGAGGAGAGTACACGCTGACATTTCCAAAGTGCTCATATATTTTGTCAGGTACGTCGATCTACCTTTCCAAAGGTGATTAGCTAGAATATTGTTTGTGCCACAAGGATTGCATGAAGGCGTGGATCGCGCGTGGTCAAGGGAGGGCTTGCCCCGTTTGCAGGTAAACTGAATGTAACCACCCTCGGTCGTCATGTTAATGTCCCCTTGTAGGTCTCCCATCGATCACAGAGAGTTGCAGCGGTTCAGTCTACAGGAGGATCGTCCCCCTCCACCAAAACCTGTAATGAGCAAAGGAGAACCAGTACCCGTCTCTCGTCGGCAAGTCCAATACAATATGATTGGTGAGTTTGAGGCACTGACACCAAGTACGGCAAACACTCAACGACCGCCGTCAAAAGACCCCAGTTTATTTGCAGACATACAGACGATGGATTCAAATGGAAGCTACGGAAGCAAGATTCAGACCCTCATTCGACAGCTGCTTCACATTCAACTTGTAGACCCTGGCGCCAAGAGTATTGTTTTTTCTGCATGGGCTGATTCACTGACAAGTGAGTTTGTGGTCTCTGATCTGCGATGGATCTTGCGGCTGATTGTGTTTCCAAGTCATTGAGCATGCTCTTCATTCAAACGGCAAGTCAAAGGTTACGTTGGCACCAGTGTATGTACTAAGACTCTTCCAGGGATACCTTGTATGCGCCTTGACCGCGGTTCAGTGAAAGGTGGGGCGAAAAGATTTAGAGTCGATCCCACCCTTCAAGTCCTTCTCTTGCACGGGTACGTGAATCGTGATTTGAGATTATTCTTGCTGAACGCCCGCAAAGCGAACGCGATAACGCTGGTCTGAATGTCACCTGTGCTTCCCGTGTTTTCCTCTTGGAGAGTGTTGTGAACCACGGATTCGAAGTACAAGGTGATTTTCGTGGTTTGTCGGTCCTAGGTCGTCACTGAACCATGATCTAGCCATCGCACGCATAGATCGATTAGGCCAAACTAGAGCGACCGAAGTTTTCTGCTACTATGCTGAAGGTATGTTTGATGCTCAATCGTGACGTGGACAACGGAACAAACGATTCCGTAGACACCGTAGAGAAGAACATCCTCGACCTTGCTGCTCGACAAGGTCAATCCCTCTACACCAAGGACAACTCGGCAGGCACTCTCAACGTTACCTCCCTCGCAATGGACTCGGAGAAGAATCTTGTTGACTCACCAAACAAGCCGGGCAAAAAGGGACGTGCGGTACAAAAGGGCGACTTTATTTTCAAGTGCGTCTCTCATCTTTCCTTGTGCCTTTTTGATGACCCATGGGACCAGAGTGAACGATATGTTGGCGATCTTGTTTCCGCACATGTTTGAGGACCTCGAATATCTCTTGCCACAAGACGACGGTGCAGACGAGGGCTCGGATGCGCAACACATTGTCCGTCCACCGGCCAGACGGGTGTACATTAATGCCGAGGCGGGGCCTTCGAGGCTGCGTGTATCGTAGACGTTGCTTGTGTATTCTACAGCTGTTGTATGTTTGATTTAATATTCGGTGTAGCACAAGTCGGCAACAAGTGTTTTTGAGCAGGGCAGAAGTCTTGGTCTTTGGCAGGTGGGGCAAATGCTTTCGGCCGTAGTAGACGTCCTACCCCGCGGAACCTCGAAAAAAAAATAACCCCCGGCGGATCACGCCCACTGCGCTGACGTCGACGGAAATCCGAGGAACCGGTTCGGTGTATACGGCCACCTCGAGGCATCGTCCCAAAAAAAAACCAAGATGATGGGCAACATAACAAAAAATCGATCGATAACCTAGGACGATTTTTTCGGGGGCGCTCGGGTCGAACCGTGCCAACGCGACGCAAGCGTGCCCAACACTTGCCTCGTTGCGATGCACATGTTGGATGCGACACAGGGGTTAAGCCTTGCGCGCGCGCGATTGATGTCCGCAGTGGTGTCGTCGAGCGAGGAGCCAAGCGACAAGGCCGGGGGCGTTGCAAAGGAGATCTCCGGGAACACGCACCTCGAGGCTACCGTCGCTATGGTATATTTGATATCGCCGAATCTTGATCCTGCTTATCGTACGAGTACGTATGTCCAATGGCCATCGTTGATCGCCCACCATCGTCGTACCACTTTTTGCACATCTATACGCTTTGGTTTCGAGGTCCAGATCTGACGTGACGTCGTGGAACAGCATGCCCCACAAAGTTTCAAGGTCATCCATTGCATCGTGTTGCAAGTGACGCGTCGAAAAGAGGGGACAACACGTGGACGTTGATAGATGTAGATCACCGTCAATGCACACCGCCCATGATGATGTCACAATACACGAGGCTTGCCAGACCAACCACGCCGCGTTGACATGTCAAATTAATGACGACCGTCAAGGTCGTACAACAAATACTAGCTCTGCGAGTACTACGAAAATCGAAGTGTGGTCACGGCGTCGCCAGCGACACAACTATGTACGTGCTACGTATAGTGCTCGATTATAAGGCATAATTTCATACCGCAAGATGGGGCGGAGAGAAAAAGGAGAAAAAAAGGAGACGGAGAGAAATGCGGTGTGTACATGCGTATGTATGGATGCAAAATATGGCGTGTGCCTGCTTATGATAACGGCGTCACGGTGGGAGATGCTAGACAGCGATGCGAGTGAGAACAGCCGAACAGAGACGAGACGAAAAAAAGGGGATGTGGCGAAAGCGAAAGCGAGCAAACGCAACTGGATAAAACGATGACGAATGCTGAGTTGATGGATGATGAATGAACTAGCACAGGATGGGTGCAGATGAAAGTCGCGCAGGAACGCAGTTAGAATGCACCACCGTCCCAACTTGCCCGCTTGCGCTTGTTGTCACTGACTTTGCGCAGCTGCAGGTCTTGCGGCGAGACAAAGCTCATGCCGCGCTGGTGTGGCTGGCGCGTACCTGTACCCACTCCCACACCCACTTCCTGCGGCGTCTCCACCAGCAACGCCTGTGCCGTTTGCAGTGCCTGGGTCACCGAAGAGTACGGCGTGCTTGTTGGCGCCACCTTGAGAGACGTGCTTGAGCGCGCCAAGTCGAGTGCTTGTCCCTGCCTCGAGGTGTCTGTGGCGCCAGAACTCGTGTCATGGTGGCCGTCCGTCGAATGACTGCCACTGTAATAATGCAAGTCTAGGAAAGGCAGATTGTGGAAATCGCTCGAAGTCGACGGCTTCCACAAATCGGGAACATCTGTAGCATGCAATGCGGCAGACTCTGAGGTGTGCTGGGAAAGTGCGTCGAAAAAAGGCAGCGAGCGCGTGGTCGCAATGACGGGTTGCGAATGTGTATGAACCTGTGTAGAACGTGTCATGGTGGAACGCGGCTCAGACGGCGGCACAGATATGGAGCGGCCGTGTGATGTAGATGAATGAACATGCGTCAGTGGACGCATGGGGCGAGATGTCGTGAGTGGCGTCGCAGGCGGCGTCGAGTGTACCAAATCGACCATGTCCTCCATATTGTGCGGTGCGATGGCGAACAATTCGAGCGTTGTTGCGATGTTCATAGACGCTTCCGCATCATCTTTCTGGATGCCGACTTCGCTGGTGGAGGCAGATGCGGGGACTTCAACCTGATCATTGAGCGTAATCGACGCCAGCTCGATTTCGTCAATGCCGGGAAGTGCGGACGTGTGCATCTGCATGGAGTGCATGCCAGAGGGTGGCTGCATTCCTGAGAGGCCGAGGCCAGGTGTTCCGAAGCCGAAACCAGGGCCATAATACGACTGCTGCGGTTGGTGGGAGCGTGCACCAAAGATAAGGTCGCCGGCGTAGCTCGAGTGGTGGGTGAAACCCCTAAATGTGTTGGTGGGGAACATCTCAGGGTCGGAAAATGTGGAGTGGGTATCTCCGACGCCAACCTCGGATGCAAAGTCGTGAAATGTGGTCGGAAATAAGTCGTATCGATCCATGACACCATGATTGAGGTGATGAAACGAAAAGGGGGATGATGGTGCAGGAGAGAGCCCGTCAGCAAAAGAGGAGCCGCTGCTGGAAAAGGTGGTGTCCAGTCGGGGATTGGCAGAGAACCAGTCCTGCGCGCCCCAAGCAGACTTTCCAATGGTGGGCATGCGACGCATGAATGGGGATTGATTGAAGGGGTAATCGGAGGATATGTGCGATGATGTGGGAGAACCGGTGTTGACTGACCAACTGCTGGAGTGGATGGGGGTGTCGATGCTGGACCAGGTGCCCTGTGACTGGGACGAGTCAGTCAGCTCTGAGAGTGAGTGAGTCGCGCTGGGCATGAAGTCAGGGATGGAAAGGGGCTCGGATAAAGGGTCGATGGTCTCCATGTCCATCTCCGCGAACGGCTCTGCCGAAGACGGAGGCTCGTCTTGGGGAGACGTCTCTGTGGTAATGGGGGGACACCTGAAGAGCCTGTGGGTGGAGTCTTCCTCGCCGGCGGAGCTGTCGTCGTCCTCTGAGCAGGACGCGCTCTCTGGCACGCTCTTTGTGCCGCCTCTGAGCAGCCCCGAGGCACGCTTGCGGCGGGTGGGGCCGATGTGAGATGTGGTGGACGGGAGCTGGTCATCTGTTGCTGCGCGGACAGGGAGACTGTCTCTCTTCTTCTTTGGGGCGTTGCGCGGCTTGTATCCCGCAGCCTGGTAGAGCTCTGGGAAGGCGTTGCGGAAGCGGTCGCGGAGGTCTGTGGAACGGCGGTTCTGCTCCTGGAAGATGGGGTCCTTGACGATGGTGGCCCAGACTGTGCCGTGCTTCTCGTAGCCAGCCTTGAGCGCGCGATCCTCCTCTTCGGTAAACGGCCGACGCTTCTTGGAGCGAGTTTTTTCAAAGATGGAGCGGCCGTCTGGGAGTGTGGAGCGAACCTTGCTGGAGAGATGGGTCTTTGCGTTGGGGTAGTGCTCCTTGTACGCGTCGGGGAAGTAAGTGCGGAACCTGGTGGGTGTGAGGGGCGTCAAGGGGACGGCGGGGGCGACATACCTGTCCTTGAGGTCGACCGGGGAGCGGTTGTCAAACTTTAGCTTTGGGTCCTTGAGGATGGCTTTCCAGTTGCCGACGCCCCACTGCGGGGTGTGAGTGGTCACCGGGGGTTGTCATTGTCGTGTACTCACCGTGTTGCAGCCGTCGACGAGCATCTGGGTCTCTTCTTCAGTCCACTTTTTGCGCTGTTTCTTGTGCACGACGAAGCCGTCCTGGGTGTTCTCTGGACGCATCTTTCCCTTGCGTTCTGGCATGTCTGGGATGCTGGTGTCGTCGCGGAACGTCCAGGCTGGAACGAGACGCGGTGATGAGGGTAAGGCGAGTGATACACGACGAGTCTTTAGTGAGGAGGACATGGCAGATAATCAAGCCTTGAAATGTTTTGTTCGTATTTATTGTTCACTGCCACTACAGAGTCGTGTCTACGCCGTGCCCGACACTTGCGGCGCTATCCGCTCTTCTACCCGGCCAAGCCGTTCTATCCACCCATCAAGACGTCCAGTCAGCTCCCCAATCTGCACCCGTGACAGCACACGCGGCTGAACCCACGAAATGTGTGCTTTTTCGTCCACCTGGTCCAGCGTACCTCGTATCAACTTGAGGCTGCACGCGCTGATTATCAGCAACACGCCCCCACCATCTCCCCAATTGGCTCACCTCAGTGCCTTCATGATCAAATGCTCGACCTCATCTACCGCAAGGCGCGTCTCCGCGGCGATCGTCGCGAACGTCATCGTACGATCGTTCGCACTCCGTTTGAACACTGTCTCTATAAGCGCCATCAGACAGATCTTCTGCCGGAGGAAGGGGTAGTTTTGTTCCAGAATCGGCTAATCCGCGTTCAGCTTCGTCCATTTGGCACGGCTCTCCGCACCCATCACGCACCTCCTGCGGAAACAGCGGTGCCAATGCTTCGAATTTCCCAATGTTGCCTTCATTGAATGTAAACAACAGCTTTTTGATCCAATCATACTGCGTGTTGTCCAGCGCGTCCAGTATCGGATGCATCAACTACCACAGATGAGATCATCATCAGCATTCGTCCGCCACGTGCACTTGCCACATCCACTCGTTTCAAATCGACCTACCAGTTCACCAAAGTTGTAGATACTCTCCCCGAGAAAGGCAGAAATGCCAAGGTCGTGCGCGCGCAACAAACGTTCCTCTGCAGTGAGGTCCGTCAACACATCAACACATGCCAGATATAGCAGCGAGTGCTTGTAATACGGCGCATAATCTGCTTTCGCCTGAAATCCCGATTGCGTCAGCGAAATGATCCGCTAGAACCTTCTCGACATTCCATGTCACCTTGTAGTAGTCCGCAGCTACCCGATAGTAGGATGCATTCACAGCATTGTCCACATCCTCGAGTTGATCAAGAGTCTTCCAAGCGGCATCCATATCCTTCTTTGTACCTTCCAAATCGCCATAGACGAGCTTCGCATGTGCGATGTTGGCCAGCAACAACACATGTGCCTCCTTGGACTTGTCAGCATCGATCCGTGAGAGCAGCGCACTCAGAAAGCCAAGCTGTGCTTGTGGATCTTCGCGACGGAGTCAATCGTAATGGAAAGGACTACAGCAAGTGGACACACTGGTTATCTCCTTCGAGACGCGCGTTCCAAGCTCCACGAGTTTCTGCTGGTTTAATTTGGACTCGAAATCTCTCACGAATTGCTGGAAGACGACCACACGGCACGGCTTTGAAAGGGGATGATCGAAGAACTCGAACAGCTTGAGTGTCAGCTGGTGCCATAGTCTGTCAACCGGGTAAGTGCTGTCCACGATGATGTACGTGCATGCATTACTTGCGCGTATAGAGGTTCCGGAATGCCTCGAAAAAGGGGTGGATGTCCGGTGATGTTGAGGAGAGTGCTTTGGCGATAAAGTCGTCCAAAACGAGCTTGGGTGGTGGTGCAGAAAAGTCTGGAATAGATGGGGGCATTGTGTCGCTGTTGGAAGATGAGGACGATGTTAACAACGCGTATGCGTTATTCCAGAATGGACTCGTAAGCGTCGTAGCGATTGTTTGACCGTATTTGGCAACAGCCTTGAAAAATAACAAGACCAAACTAACGCTTTCCCATCCGAACATGGAGCGGCGTGTGGTTGGCTGGTCGGGCATGATGAGCGTTGGATACAACTGGGGACAGTATCTCTTGAACTTCAACCTGAGCGCCAATCACATATTAATATATACTAGCATTTCACCCGTACTCGCCATTCTTGTCAAAGGCACTCTAGTACGTCAGCACAATAATCCTTCCAGGAATACTGAATTGACGTGTCACTTCATTGGGTTTCAGTCCTGCACAACTTCCGCATGGTACGGACTAATTACGGACACGTGACTCGTATAGCCTCACCTGTTTCATTACATGCCTCGAGGTCACTCAAATACTGGTCAATGGCCATTAGAACCCCCGTTCTTCTCCCCAGCTGCGGGTCTCCGTCTCCCTCCTTCGCAAGATGCCTTTTGATTTTCGCTTTCAAGTTATTCCCCCCAGCGATCTCATGGATCCAAAGATACCGGTATGTCCTCGACAAGTCCTATCGATCTCTGCCTTGACCGTCCATAGCCATCAATCTCCCAGCTCTTCCATACAAACCTGGTCCCGTCTTCGATGGACGCACAACACATCTGCCAATTGTTGAAGGAGCGCAAGGCCGAGTTAGCCGCCTATGCCGAGGAGATCGCGCGGGCACGCGCGGAGGTACAGCGCCTCGAACAGCAGTGTGATCAAGTCCAAGACGTCGTTCACGAGCTAGAAGCGCTCATGTCTCCCGTTCGTCGCATGCCCACGGACATCATGGCCAAGATCTTTGAACACTGCGTTTGGGACCAAGCCACCCCGAGAGTTGACCCTCGGGCCCCACCATTGTTGCTGGGCCAGGTCTGCCGTTCTTGGCGGTACCTCTTGTTCTCCCTTCCGTGCCTGTGGACCTCATTGCAGCTAGATCTGCCTTCTGGCAGCAAAGATTGGGAGGCACTCGTACAATCCAAAAGCCTAGCAATGCACGTGTGGCTTTCCCGTTCGAGAGCGCTCCCGATATCACTCTTTCTCAATCATCCTAAAGGGTCCCTTATTCCATGGCATGCGCTAGTGCATCTCGATAAAGAGATTCTCACCCTCAGTTGCCGTTTGAAACATCTATCACTGCATCTCTCGCCCCGCTCCCTCGGCTCTCTCTTGACATTCACGCAGAGTCCCCTACCATACCTCGAACACTTGGAATTGGTCAACTCCAACTCGCTTCCCACGAACGAAAATCCACCCCCAATCGTATTGCATTCTGCCCCCAGTCTCAAAAGCTTGAGTCTCTCATGGTGTAGTCTCGACCTTGGCCATTTCCAGATCCCCTGGGCTCAGCTTCAGCATCTAAACCTCGACCATAACGCCAGCTCTTTTTGGAGCCCTGTCCATAGCGAATACCTCCAAACCCTCGCCCTCTGTCCCAACCTGACCACACTCTGCCTCGGTATCGGCGCTCCGATCTATGGTGTCGACCCCGCGCACATCGAGCCCGTGACCCTCGCACACGTCCACACCTTCAAAACCACTCTCTACGGAGTGCAAACGCCCTATGTTGCCCACTTTTTCGACGCCCTACACATGCCCCAGCTCTGCCATTTCGACATCCGAAATGCGAGCCTCGCGCTGGGCAGTTTCATTGGCCAAATCGAGTGCCTTCCCTTTCTCACGCGCTGCGCCGACACGCTCGAGAGCGTGTCCCTGAACCGCCTCGACATGGCGGATCCCGCCGTGATAGCCTGCCTCGCGCAGCTGCCTCGCCTGCGCACCATGTCCTTTCTGCCAGGGGTGCTCCGGCTGAACCACGGGCTCATCACGGCGCTGACGCTCGACGGCGAGGGCACAACGCGGATATGTCCCGGGCTGGAAGCGCTGCAGCTCAGGTGCTCGTCGGTCGTGCCCATCGACGCGATTACGCGGCTCGTGGCATCCCGGTGTCGGGCTGAGCCCAAGCTCAAGTGGTTTACGCTGCAGCTCGCGACGTTCGAGTATGGGCTGGATACGCGGGACGATAAGATTGAGCAGGTGCAGACGCGGTTGAGAGAGTATGTCGAGGGGGGGTTGAAGCTCGTGTTAATCAAGTCGGCGCGCGGGTGATCTTCTTTGTCTGTTTCTTGGGGCATGCTTCCATGTTGTACGATAGATGGATCATAGGACCTGGTCATAGACAACACATGATATGTATTGGTAAAAGGTCGTTTGGGGACCAAGCGTCGGTCTGCACAGATCGCTCGGGCAAAGCACGCGCATCAAGCATCACCGCACGCTTCTATCCCCAGCTCGTATCTGCGGGACGACTGCTACGAATAATGGGACGGAAAGCCCATTCAGTCGGTCATACAACTTGGTAATCATGACGAGGTTAAGCGAACGCAATCCGGCATTTCAGCAGCAAGGATGGCTGGTGGTATGTGTGACGTCGGAGGCCGGCTGAACACGGTAATACTGGCTGGAGCCCAACTGCTGGATCTCCCTGTCCACCCAATCTCCCGAACTCGTGAGTAGCCGTGCCAAGAGTCGACCAAACCTGTAATTGAGAAGGAAACGGAGAATATACCAAACAATGAACAAGCCGCATCTTCGACTCGTGTTATGTAGAGACAAGGCAAAGTTTTTCACGTATGTCACCCAAGTAAGGACGGAGTGCCATCAAGGCTTGTGCTGAGAAACCCGTTACATCCTCCATCTCCAAGATGATCTCGGGCGACGCCTTGTGGTTGTGGATATCGACCAAGTACCGTGGGGTTCATCGACTGGCGCTACGCGGTGCTCTGACGAGGAGCATATGGAATATGCGAGCGTGGACACTACCATGCTTTCGAAGGTGATCCGAATCTATACCGAGGGTTGGACGCCCAGGAAGATGATCGTCATCGCAGAGCGTTCGTACCATTTGAACATGTTGGCCAGTGCTTCTTGGAGTACAAAGTGATCCCCATTGTTGATACAGCATGTATCGCTCCATGCCCATTCAATCCCGCCTCTCGTACGATCTTGCACAACATTTGAAGTCAATACACTGCGAGATAGTAGGGGATATACCAATGAGACTATCAATGGTGGTAGAGCAGTTATCCAGTTTAACTCGGGCGTCCTTAAATGACTGTATCGCACGTTCGTAGTCACTGCCCTCCATATGCAGAAAGTGGATATATGCCTATTGGAAACATCAATGACGTTATCGAATGATAGCACATCACTCACGTGCCCCCGGACTACGTAGAACGTTGGGTCGAAGAACGTACTTAACAGCAATGGGGTCGTCTATACGTGATATTGCATTGTCATGCTCTCCGGCCATGAACAGGACGATGGCTCAAGCCAAAAAAAGAAGTTGAGCGAAAACCAGGTTCCATTGCACGGAAAGGCCACCTTGATGAGCGTGACTTGGGTGGAAGGGGATGTAGAATGAATTAATGACAGTTGAAAGAAGACAGAACGCACTTTGATAAGACCTGTGCCACAAGAATGCGATTGAACGTCTTTCACTGCTCCACGGAATGAGGGTCGCGGCCAGAACGTGCCAAAGTTGCGCATTGTAGAGTGCCATGTTGCGGCATGGCAATCACGATTGGCCAGTTGTCGGTGCCAGGAACTGACGGGCCATTCCGAGACGGTTGACCTGACCAGTGACGATTACATCGATTTGCTTGTCGGCTATGACGAGGTTGTTGTTGTTGAACCTCAGTGTCGACTAGTAAGCGACCGCGTCCCACTGGACCACCACTTGGCCGTCGTATGACTAGGTAAATTGCGCCAGACGAGGAATCCAGCTGGAATAAGTTCCAACCCCTGACCTATGGGGGCTCACTTTCCCTCAGACACTCGATTTCAGGAGACCGCGGATGCTGTCCAAGTTCAGGAGCCCAGAAGAGATCCAATTTACTATTGGCGGCCGTCCCATGCCATATTTCGTGGTCGCAAGGTAATGGATGTCATCATCTCGGGAGAGGTACTCTGCATTCGCTTCGTCGATGTCGCATTTGCCTAACGTCTGTCATGGAGTCACTCTGCTTGGGCGTCAGTTCAATTTGTGGGCGATTAGTCTCCGCAAGGAATACGTACGAGTATTATCGTTGTTGTACTCGGTTTCTTGTCATTAACCATCTCCTCTTGTCCTAGGCTGAAAGGGATAGAGGGAGGTGGCTCTACCGAGGATACATTGTCGCCAGCGTTGATGGTTATATTTCGGGGCGGTGGCGAGATACGTTGAGCGCTATCAATGTTGAGGGATTCGAGGCGTGCTTTGTCATGGGAAGGAGACGATGATGAAATGATGAGTTGTATATAGTCCGCTGTGTAGGTTAATGAATGAAAAGCAAACGTCCGATCACGGTCTGCGTCGCTACTGGAACTCATCGACCTGCAATGAATTTCGATCTATTCGATCTATCTACTTTACATCGTCAATTGATCGTGTAGGCTATTACTAAAGCCGGACGCTGCACTCAGAAAGTCATTGACAAGCAGTCTATTCTTGGGGTAGATAAAAGTAGTTAATGCACTATGGTTACAATCAGAAAAAAGGCTACAGATGTCCGTGGTAATTGTGGAAATCAGTAGAATGCGAGTTAAATGAAGATATGATGTGGGTGGTATAAATGAATCTAATCAGGCGATCTAATCTAGTGTGTTCAATATGCTTGACAAATGGCAAGAAAATAACTCACAATAGAGTAAAATGTCGCTACAAAACGATTGCATCAATATTTACAACGGAAATGTCGGACAGAAGTATTGAAGACGTGTTGGGCGTTTGGATCTTGATGGGGCCCCGGAAGGCAGATATAAGTTCATTGGCCCCTACCCTCTGGCTGAATGTTAATGGAAGTAACCAGACGCGAAACAATCCTTCAGGCTTACCTTGAGCACAACGGGCGCAGGGTATGTCATACGAAACCTGGGGCATGGATGAATGGGGACACAGCTGTCCATTTCTTCCCCTTTCACAAGGATCAAAATGAGTAAACGTGAACTGATGCACTTTGCAATATGCGTTGTACTGAATACACATGTCGACGATTTTTGAGATGAGGATGAAGCTTGCAGACACATACCTTTGCTTTTAACTGAGGCCTCGTTCTGTATCATTTGGAATACATTCCTGAGGTCTGTTACTCTGCTTCGTGGCGCCGACACTCGTCCATTATGAGCGGGATAGGCTATGAACACTTCATTGACAGATCAGTCGAAAAAATTGCTGAAAAGGGCGGACTAACGTACGTGCTATGCAAATGAATGCATGGAGAGTGAGACACGACTCACCTGTGAAGTGATGTTATCGATTGTGCTCGACACTCGGTGGCGGCATGTCAGATAAGTTCGGGGAGTAAAAGACTACCGATGCTACTGGAGTGGCTCTTATGGAAGAAGAGCTCTGTTGGGACCTACCGAATCATTGAGTTAGTACCACTGCTTGTGTACACACCTGAGAGGAGGTCCAAGTGGTGAACCAGTGTGATGAGCGCAACCCGGAGTTACTGGTGACCAAGGAGTGCACAGCTTGATAATACACTTCCCAGCTTCCAACCAGCTCCATAGTATACTTAATGCCGCCTCTTCATGTTCTCAGCGCACACCGAATCGCAGAGACAAATATTGTACTATGCCAGTATGCGTTCAAAACAGCATGCCGCCTCCAGAGCTTTGAGGGTGGAGGGTGATCGCAGACGTAAGAAGCATACTGCGCCTCCATTCTGCTTGCCCAACGGACGTCCCGCGCAAAAGCAGCAAAAAGAAACAGCCGCCACATCACACGAGGCGACTCGAACGGTCTCTCGCTCGCGTTGCAGTGCAACCTGCTGCGTTCGATCATGACCTGAGCCTATCAATCTGTATCATGGCGGCATCTAGCCTACTTCAGCGTCGTGACACTCATCGGTCGGGCTTTATTTGCCTTGTGGGCATGTCTATCCGTCAGCAATTGGTTCAACCGTCAACGGATCATGGGACAAATCGCAGTGCTCGAAATTTACCCTGAAACCCTCGGGGACCTTCGTATTGCCTCAGGGTGAGTTTGACGAGTCATTGAATAATACCTCCCCTCCGAAATCATAGATATCATACATTGTGAGTCAGGGATGTTCTCTCCGATATTTTATTGACAGCTAAACTATCCCTGAAGCCTATCGTGTTTCGGTTGAAATGTTCCATGCATGATGTCATTTTTTTGACACCAGTCAACGCTAATATTCTATTCCGCAGGCTGACGGCGCTCTACCAAACCCGGAAGCTCCGCTATTCCCTATTACTATCAAAATTGGAATAGTACTTGGTGGGTCGGGTAAGATAAATCGTTACAACTAAGTAAATTTCGTCTCGGTCATGAAAAATACTGCCTGGGACACCTGGAGCGTATTGCCCCGCTGATAATGAGTAACAAGACACGTAAGTAAAGCAAACAAGGATGAAAACTACATTCGTGAACGGGAAGTACCCAATAAACATTAAGCCATTGCTGTAGCGATACTAGATCAATTCCCGGGGTAACAGCAGTCGCCTAGACGTTCGGTGTGCATAAGGATGGTGCCGTGCGATCCGACTGACAACGACGAGTGGTTCATCCATCGATTCAATCATTGCGGCAGAGGCCTCCAGGTCTCCGGAGGAATCGTCCTGCAGGTGGGACTCCAAAGTTCTACCGTCACCTTCGACTCGCTTGCCACGACGAGTCGCGGAAGGTCATCAGTGGTAGACGAGTGGCGCAAGAAATGGAGAGGACCCGCAGGCGCAAATTCCATCCCTATG
>JBBPRL010000060.1:0-29218 GCA_038093035.1 Boletus nancyae | reverse complement strand
AACAATGGCACTTGCCTGGAGGTACCTGGGAATTCAATGCCGTGTACGATGGTATTCGACATCATTCATTTTTTGTCAGTAATCACGCTGACCCTGAGGTTATCAAGGACACTGTGGACACGACACAGTCAACTTTGTCTGGAAACGGCTACCTCCCATGATCAGAACGTCGCTACAAACGCTCCTCAGCGGCGCCCGGGGCGCCGTTCCCAGTCCTGAGCAGGTCTCGGGAATCCTCGCCAACGCAATCAGGCATCTGGATGACACGATTCGTTCAGATCTCCTCGCTTTCCTGCCCATGGACAAGCTCCGCCACATGAGCCCTGATCAACTCAGGGACCATATTCAGCGCCACGAGTCCCAATGGGAGATTATCTCTTCACGATGCACCCAGGGTGCCACGGTCATTTTCTCACTGTTGGATCCGTCCAAGAGAAATCTCTGGATCGCCAACTTGGGAGACTCTCAGGCAGGTGTGCCCCCCCATCACTCCTTTTTTAAGCCATCGGCTTCTCACCACTGCTTGAACAGTGCTCGGCAAAAAGTCATCGGGGGCGTGGTCGGGCTCGGTCGTGAACGCGCTGCACAATGGCAACAACCCGCTCGAACGTCAGCGCATCCTGCGCGAGCACCCCGGAGAGCACACCTGTGTCTCAGAGAACAGGGTCATTGGCTACCTCGCACCCACGCGTGGTAAGCACAACGCTCTTTTTTCCTCGGAGACCGTCTGACCCTGAGTCTTGACACAGCCATAGGCGATACGTGGCTCAAGCTGCCGTCCATGTACACACGCCGCGCGTTTGGCGAGTACATGTCGGATTGGATGGCCCCGGTCATGGTGGAGCAGTATGGATCTCGGATTTTGACCCCACCGTATGTCTCGGGCGTACCGGAGGTGCACCACTGCGTGTTAGGTGCGCAGGAAGTGTTCCTCATCTTGTGCTCGGACGGGCTTTTGGACCTTTATGATCACACTGATCCGACGCTTTCGGAGAGCGAGCTGGCGCACAGATGGGCTAAGATTGCAGGCAACGCCCTCGGTGAGCGTAGGGAAAGGGGATCGCCGAGGAACCTCGCGTTCGACTTGCTTCGTGACGCCATCGGCGGAAAAGACCTCCACCTTACCTCGCGCAATCTAACTTTAGAAATGGACGACAAGTGGATAGACGACGTGACCGTGCTGGTGCAGCGTTTCTGATCGTATTCAGCTCTTCCGTGTTTAGATTATGTTGTATGCTGGAGGTTTTGCAGATCACCCCATCGATGTGACGGTCATAATAGATGTGTTATTTACGCATGAATATGGTTATAAAATGCGACAAAATCTAAACGATATCACGACCCTCTGTTGTGCACCGTACGCAGACGTCATTCCCCCAAAAAAAGCCTTGCCTCCTACTTCTACTGCTCCCGTCTCAAGCACCGTGCGATGGATCAGTTTTGACGGGATGTGAAGGGCTAGGTTTGTTCCTCAGACTGCACAACGGACACAGCTGAATGAACATCTCCATCATCGGCCAAGTTATTCCAGCCTAGACAAAGAATTCAGTACGACTCAAATGCGCAGAATCACCAATCGCTCACGATGCCCATCCGTCGCGCTTCGAAAACCATGGATGTAGAGGAACTATGAGAACGATGTGCGTAGACAAGTATGTCATATATTTGGTCGCGCACAGGTATCCTCTCGAAAGCTCTCGTCCATTCGAATCCAAGATCATGACTGAGGATATCCGGCTTGGAAGAAGCAGTCGGCGAGGTGCTCGACTGGTTATCGATGTGATTAATATAATCCCTCCGTAGTTTTTCCTCTTCAGAGGGCGCAAGCTGGAAAAAAGAATCCCGGGGAATTAACAGGAGATGATAGTTATCTGACCCCAACCGGACCCGGTGGAAAGAGATCCACATCTTGAGACGGTCTGTGAGATTTCCAGCGTCAACGCCAGACAAGAAGCGACAGATGTTTGCATAGACTTCTGGAGTAAGGGCCGCGGTCTCTAATAATTCGGGGGGTAAACCATCCAAGAAGCGTGCGAAAGCTTCCTCATAAAGCGCCCTATTTGGCATTTCCACCGGATTGACGTTGCTGATTCTCTGTGTAATGACATCGGGAAGGGGTGCAAACATGGGGTGCGTCCAGTACTCGAGCGTAGGCTTGGGGGGAACTTCCCCTTTGTCGGACGGGAAGGAGTGCGGAATGAAAGATAATTTGGTGGTATGTGTTTGCCGAGGAGCTATAGCAGGAAGCGACGAGCTTGGCGCTGTTTGACGCCCGCTGCTCTCCGGTGTCTTGACGTGATCCTTGGGTGATGAATCATCCTCCCGTGAAACATCGGGTAATGATCCCCTCGTACGACGGAGTTGTGACGATGATGCTACATTTTGTCCATAGAAACTATGGCCATCGCCGGAATCTCCCTGACCATTTTGAGAGGCAGAGGCCGACTCTTCGCTAGAACGCATATCGGAAACCAGAAAGGAGGCCGTCTTTGCACCATAAGGTATTGACTGTTTGTCCCGAATGGGCCCATGGTCAGAGGGGACCTTGTGTCGTTTTTTGGGAGTGTAATTGCATTCCGTCTTGGAATCCTCTGTGCAATGATTGCAGATTGGAAGATTACGGTCACACTAGGGTTCATTTTAAGGGTTAAGACAGTGCCACTCCATACAAGGTCCTTCACAGAACTCACTTTTAGATTCCTGAGGCGACACCTATCGCACCGCGGTATGCCTCGATGTGCTGGTGTGGGCAAAGGAGTGTATTTGCATTCCCTGCCGTTCGCCCAGGAGCAGTGGTTACAGGTCGGAAGCACTCTGTCACACTAGACAAGGGTCAAGATGTAAAATCGCACACTGAACGAGGCGCGATCTCACCTTTAAATTATTCATGCGACAATGGTCACAGCGTGGCTTCCCTCGTCGACCTTTCCACTGCGACTGACGCGCCATGAACACCTTGGGATTTGGTATGCGTATCGTAAGCTGGGTATCGTCGTTTAGTTCCTCCACAGAGTCCAAATCCTCTGGAGAGTCAGACATTATTGACGTTCGAGGGAAGATTCAGTGGCCGACAAAAATGCCAGGAGCGCCCTGGAAATGATTAAAGGGGATATTTGGGACAGCAACGCGAAGAAATATTGGCCCAAAAGTACAACTGGAATGGCAGGAAATGTGGATACTTACTGGAAATGGGTGCGTTGATAGTGAGAGGCGAATAGAATAAATCAGGTAAGAAAATTCCTCTGCGCAAGTTATGCTGATAGATAAATGGCGGGACAGTACACCACAAAAGGCGTTGGATGATGGCAGAGCAATCCTGTACTACCACAATAAGCCTGGACGAACTTACTTACGGGCGTGACGTTACGGGTCACGGTACTTTTTCAGGTAACGTAGTTGATCATTGCAAGTTGCAACGGACATATTCGACCGAACAGATATACGAATTCTTCTGAGCGGTCCACGGCAGGGAAGATATCATGCAAAAGAACAAATTCACTAGAATTATCACAGCACGGCTCAGCGCTCAGCACTAAATCCTCGGGTTATTGCGGGCCGCACCAGAAAGTACGACCCTGTGCAGACTCCAGAGGACTTTGCCATGCCTTCCGTTTCAACAACGACTATGTTCCCTGTATTTTCATCGTTGCGAATCTACCTCTACAAAGATAGAACACCAGCAAGCCAAGCGTTCGCATGCGAAATTTCAGTTGAGCTATTACGACCAAAAAAACAAGATGCCAAATTTGGTATGTGTAGTTTTATGAACCACGTTGTCCGCGCGAGTCGGACCACTCACAATCATCAAGCATTTATGAATTATGCATTCTGAGGTGGATTTGGAAGATGTATCACAGCCTTTCCAGATGCAAATTTGCATCGCCTGGATGGCGAATTCCTCGGCGGAATTTGGCGCAAGCCAAGCCCAATCCTCAGATGTGCACTGCCACAAGATCCGAGGTTTTTATTCTTGGTTCCGCCGGTCCGGCTAGCTAATTGAGTTCTGGATTTGAAGCAAAGATGACTCATAAATTACTGTAAAGCTCATACACTACTTAAGTAAGTATATATGTGATAGGTTGCTAATAGGTGTGTAGAAGTTCACGGGTCTGCTATCAGTCTATCCTTTCGTATGTCAATCATGAAACAAGTAGTAGTTTGAGAAGGTTGAACTGGTTTCACAAATTGGCGAGTGTGCGTCTGACGTTTGTAACCATCGTTTGACATCTCGACTTTCGACCAATCGCTAATCTCCTGCTATCCAGCAACCGACATCAATCGTTCCGTGGGGTACTCTCTAAGCTACAACTAGCGGGTAAAGTAAACAAAGTAAAGCCAACAAGTCATACACCATACAGGGGCTGAGAAGTCACTTCAGACTAAGGAAACATCTCCGTCGGTATCCACGACATCATCCCAAAAGTCTTCTTCATCCCTGGAAAGTGATGGTGAAGAATGCATTGGATAATCTTCCGAAGACATCTGTTGCTCATCCGATGGATGTTCTTGTTCCTTGTACTCTGGTCGAGTACGGCGTTGAACGCGGTTGAGCACGAAATCCAACTGAAGGTAATGCGTGTCATCGTTGGCAAATTTGCAGTGTTTTCGATCTCGAATGTGCTGCCAAACATTGAGCATGGGCAGAATATTGAAAACAAGACTTACGCAATCGAAATCTTCAAATTTCACCCTACAGCACTCGCAATAACCAGGTTTACTACCTTCGTCACGCCTAGGTAGTCTTAGGGTATTCGTACTACGACTCTTCCTAAGTAGCGCGTTGCGTCGGTCAGGGATACTATCCGGTGGCCCCATGGCAGCGAGCTGACGATTTGAGTTGTCCTTTCCGGTGGACAACGTAGACACTCTGCGAGAGGTGACAACTTGCTGTTGGATGCGTCCACGCAAGTTTGGAGGTAAGTCAAGAGCTCGAAGACTTCCGCCTCCAACAGATGTGGTGCCTGTCGTTGAAGTAATCCCAACGCTATTGCCCGAAGCAGCGATATAGGCACTAGTCGATGCCAGATACCCGGATGCGTTGGCCGAAGCTTGAGTATCCGGGAAATCAGCGTCCAAATCACCAAACTCTTCCGCTGCAACTTGTCGATTCAGATTGTTCATTGACACAGAGCGTCGAAGGTCGCCTGTTTTATGAGCAATGAGTCGCGCTTGAGCTTGCTTCTTCCTCCTAAGCTCCCTCACTGCTTGTTGTTGTCTCTCGGTCTCTTCGTTTTCTTCGGCACCTTTAGTCCTTTCCCAACGACGACGCTCTCTTTCATCAAACTCAATGAATGGACCTCGGGAATGCGGGTGGCAATACAAAACAGGCCAGGCACCGCGTTCTTTACCATCGCGCCCCTTGTGGATGGGATACTCGAGAGCATGAAGAGTTGCCAATTCCTGCTTCACGTCTTCCACCAAAACAAAATAGCTATTTTTCGAAAAGTATCGAAAATCGTGACGTTTCTGAGTAGGATCGCGTTCCGTAGTGCCATGTAGACGCTCCGATGCAAGCAAACGAGTGAGATTTCTTTGGCTGGTGGCGACCGCGGAAGCCGGCTGGACTCCGGGTGGATGTTTGGTGGTCGTGGGTGCAGGTACATCGCATCGCTCCAATATACTATCTAGCTTGGCGGTATTCCAAATCTTCATGTCGAATGCTTGGGCTTTCTCGACGAGGCTAAAGTTCTGTGTATTGCTCTCCTCTCTGCGTTAATGTATCAGGTAAGTGACGGTACATCGGCGCCAGGGCACCCGATCTCACCGTCCTTTCAGCTTTATTGGACTCTTGAGCAACAAAGAGGCGCGGGAAACAGCACTGCGTAATTTCCGGGCATTCTCCTTGTTTGAGTGCGTATCCTCTGTATGTACTGCTTGATTGGTGACCAAGTGGGTGATCTCGTTGGAGAAAAAGTCTTCAACGCGCTAGTTGGGGCAAGTTAACCATCGTCGAGAAGACAGGGGACGTGTTTTATGGACATACAGCACCGAGCTGAGCCACCCTGGACGCCAACGAATTCCGGAGGGCTGCGCTGTCGGGATCGAGCTGATCTAGATCGAAATAAAACACCCAAGAAGGGAACGCCCGCGTGTACTTGACACGAAATTCGGTCTTGGACGCTTCACGTGCCTGCCGCCTTTGCTCTTTGTCCTTGCGCTCCTCATCCGCTAGAGTGGCAGTGGTGGGTTCCGCGAGGGCTGGCTTGACACGTTTGGGGTTCGTATGATTAACAAACGCGTCTCCAACACACTCCGGGGAACGTGGTCGCTTTGCAGACGCAGAAGGGGTTCGTGATTTTTGAGGGGAGTTCCCGATTACTTGTTGGAGGTGCTGGCGGGTGCCGAGAGGACGGCGGTTGAGGGCAGTGGCCATCGATATTGAGAGAGCGGAGGATGTCAAACCAAGAAAATAGTGACCGCCGCGTTGGTACAACCGACGACGACCTGGCACTGTGTGCAGTGAACCAGACGGTGTCGGTGAAGATATTGGTGATTTGGCAACGACGACGTCGCGTTTCTTGATGGTCGATTCTCACGCATCACGCGAACGTAATGGACGCGTCGCGGTATGTAAGTACACGATCCAAGATTCCCCGTGACCGTCCTTAGACTTGTCCAGATTCATTTATAATGAAATAATGCAAAAAGTAGCGATGACAAGAATTATACGGCTAATTCAGAATTTTGAGGGCATGTCTGTCTAGACCATCCGCGGTGGCGTTGTCTTCCAGCGATGCACAGAAAGCTAGAGGGCCCATTGTGAGGTCTCCCGCTTTCATCGTGTCTTGGCTTCTCTCCAGAAAATTACCTGGGGTTGGAAGATAATTCTGAGGAGGCGAGAGAGGGGAAGATGGCGTGAAAAGGAAGCCGCGCTGAATGGAAGCGAGCAGCGTTGTGATAGGTGTGCTAGGGGGCATGTCTACTTGCCCCTGACAAGGTTCCGGAGACCTCAGCTGTTTTTCAGCTGGGTTGCTAGATAGCGATTCGGACAGGGGCGCTACAACGGCTTCCTCTCGAGCTTCAATGCGACGTGGCGTGCGATCAGGTGACGCAGGCAAGGGTATTTCTTTGGGTGAAGCAGGTCGGCTGGGTGGTAGAGGAATAAGTGTCGGTGATGTCTCCTTTCGTTCAGCCTTGATCAAAGGACGCGTGTCCTTTTTCATGTTCGCTGCAGGCCGCCGATGAGGTACTGTTCCTCTAGGGTTCACCTTATCTTTTACTGATGGTTTACTGGAACGCTGAACCACCGCCGGGGCTGTTGGAGCTGATCCACTAGCTGGATTGATGGAGACTGAGGCTGGACGAGGAACTTTGGGTGCATTCCGAGCAACAGGCAACCTCCCAGACCCCACTGCTTCAGCATTTCGGCTAGGAAGCTTAGAGCGAGGATCATCCGTAGTGCCACCAGTCCGGTTCGCAGCCGCAGCCGCTTGTCCACTAGGTTGCCCGTCCACGGGTAGAGATGGAAGCGGTATTCTTTTAGCGCCATTCCCGGTAACTTTAAGTCGATCGGAAGGTGGGTTGAGCTTCATTTGCGCAGGCGGAGGACGCTGAGGACCTTTGCTTGAAGATGCATTCGGGGCAGGCGGGACTCGAGCAATACCTGGTGCAGGATACACGGTTTGACGTGCAGGGCCAGATGTCGGTACAACACAACGCTGTGCAGTGCTAGGTGGTTGCGTGTTAATGTGTACGGTACGAGGTGGAGGATCGCGTTGCGTTTGGGGTACAGTCCTTTGTTGAGCGCCACGAACGTTAACTGCGGTCGGAAACCCATGGACAGCTGGCCGTTGCTTTGCGCTATGGGCCAAATCATCTGTGGCAGGACGAGGGGGAGGTTTTGGAAGTGTGGAACTTGCAGGTCGTTCCGTTACCATATTGGTCGCGCGGCTAGGCGGCCTGCTGGTTCGCCTTTGCCCTGCGTTGGACGTGGCATTATGAGTGCCCGAAGGGCCTGTCTGGATGTCAAGGTATTTCTTTACCACGGGGGTAAGCGGAGCAACAAAGCTTCAAGGCGTCTCAGTTGCGATATCCAAGCGAAGCGTTGTTGACCAACCTTGCTACCCTCGCAGGCATCAATGTTTTGTAAGCTTTGAAAACTTCTTTGCTCGCCTTTCGGACATCTGCACTGGCGTCACGTGCTGTCGACTTGATAAAGTCCTCTACAATACGAGCCCGGGTCTCTTTTTCTAGGTCAGGAGGATTGAAGCAATTAAGACAAGCTAGAATGCCTTCCGCAGCTATCAGACGAGGAAGGACAGACTTGTGATTGGCAAGGTCGGCAAGATAGGGGAGGAGAGAAGGAAGTTGAGTATGCTGAATGATAGCAAGGATGCAGGCTCTAGCACGCGAGGTGAAGACCTTGTTTGTCCGTCCACACAAGACTAGTAGGGTTGGAACAAACTGGGATACTAAAGGTTCGAATGACGAGCCCAGTCCGGTGGCCAATGCTGTGACGAGCTCGACCGCGGCGCCTGACAATTTGCTGCGTTCAGAGTTCAAAGCACTGGTTAGTGGTCTGGATATGGAACGAATGCCAGTGACCATTTCGGAGGGAAACTGGCAGCCGCCAATGTTGGATAGGCGGGTTAGATGCAGAACACCCTGTGCAATCGTGTCCCATGTCTCCTCGGTTTCATCGAGAGTGGCTTTCTTGCGGGCTAAATCGATTTCTGTTCTGAGGGTTTCTGGAGAGTCGCACTAGAGAAGGGTTGAGGGTATTTTGAATTAAAGTACAGGGCGTACTTACGGTCGTTATTGGCATTGAATCGAGTAGATTGAGTACGGGAAGAAGAGATGAATGAGTCTCATGAAGTTCGAAATCCCAACCAAGTTGGCGCGTCTGGACGTGTCGCAGTGCCACTTGACCACGTGATGGAATGCTCGGCAATGGCCAGACCATTGAAACTCCGGTCACACGCTGCAGAGCTCCACCGACGACGTTGGCGACATCCTCTAGACTATTCGATCAAGGTGAGCGCAGTTTTGACACGCTGGACGATTGCATGGGTGATTATCTGGCCTCAGCGAGTGCCGTGGCTTGATAGAGATGGATTTGTGCGCTGGATGTATGATGAATAGTACTGATGACTTGTTGTCTAGGGCCTCCATCATGTCTCTCGTTGTGCCAGAACCCCACCAGCAATTTCAGGTGCATAACCACGACTCTTGCTTGCTGGCACATGCTGATAATTTTGTTCGCAAGCACATTCTGCGTCTCTTGAACACCAACGTTGATGGCAAACGCAAAGTTATGTACGCCCTGACTGAGATCAAGGGTGTTGGCCGGCGGTACGCAAACCTTGTGTGCAAGAAGGCCGATGTGGACCTCGCGAAGCGGTGAGTTTAGTGGTGAGCCCTTGTTCCTATTGCTTAGCGATTCGCAGCGCTGGAGAGCTCAATTCGGATGAACTTGAGCGTCTCGTGACAATCATCCAAAACCCAACCCAGTTCAAGATTCCCACATGGTTCTTGAACCGACAGAAAGATATCGTTGACGGCAAAAACTACCAGATCTTGTCGAACGCGGTTGACTCGAAGCTGCGAGATGACCTAGAGCGACTGAAAAAAATCCGGGCACATCGTGGTCTGAGACATTTCTGGGGACTGAGAGTACGTGGGCAGCACACAAAGACTACTGGTAAGTACTCGATCATACAGCGAGACAAGGTCGCTCATCGATGCCAGGTCGTCGCGGGAAGACGGTCGGTGTGTCAAAGAAGCGTGGCTAGTTTGTTGTGTCGTGTTTGTTTTTAATTGAATCCGATCATCTCCATCATGTCACGTGATCGACCGTGTGTATGAAATTTAAATGAAATTCGACCAGTCGTGTCATCGCCATCGCCATGGCCGCTACTCCGGGGAAGATGAGAATGTCAGGCATCCCGACGCCGGGCAAGACGAGTGGTATTCCTACACCGGGCAGGCTTCGTTCCTCGTCTAGCGTCAACAGCCAGCCCGTCCTCAACAGCGACGACTACGCCTCTCGTGCATTCGCAGAAGCAATCAAGGCCAACGATCCCGCACAACATCGCGCTAGCTTCACCCACAACCCCTCCTCGTCTTCCTCGTCTCCAAAATCCGCTTTCTCCGCTCTTCATTCCGGAAGGCGGTCGGTCGCAGGACGCCCCTCCTCCGTCACGTCTGCTCCCCCGATGCGTGCCAAAACACCATCTGCACGTCCCCCCAGCCGCCAATCTGATACGTTTCCCCCCGGTGTCAGTCGTGCCGGCCGCAATTTTGAGGTCGGGGATAACGTCAGGATCGAGTCCCTCGGTTACGAAGGCGTCCTCAGGTATATTGGCGAGATAGATGGCAAGCCCGGTCTCTGGGCTGGTGTCGAGCTTGGTGGAGGATTTGCCGGTAAAGGGAAAAACGACGGATCCGTTAGCGGGTGAGTCTCGCGTACCTCCAACATCTGCAATTCGTATTCCATCTCCTCTACCAGGCCGCTGTCGTCCTACGTCCTTTTATTCGCTAACACTACTATTTAGGAAACGGTATTTCGCGTGTCCCCCGAACTGCGGCGTGTTCGTGGCCGCCACGAAACTCTCTCCCCCTACTGTAGGTCTAAATTGCCGTCCACCCTCCGCCGCATCGTCTCGCGGTGGTCATGTAACACCCTCCATTTATGGTCGAGTGACTCCTTCGGCCCCGTTCTCCATCAGCGCTGGACGCATAACGCCTTCTACTCCATTTGGGCGAGTCACACCCCATGACAGTAGGACGAATCCACTGGGGATATCTGGTCGCATCACTCCAGGCACCACTCCAGCCGCGCGCAAGTCCAAGCCTGTCACTGGTCTCGGAAAATCTCATACCCCAGCTTCGCCTGCCTTGGAAACTCAGATTACTTCTGGCTCTCGAGCTTCCAAATACATCGGTTTAACAGCCAAGCAATTGAATTCGCGTCCAGGCCCCAATCAAACCGAGTATTCCCTCAAAGCACTCTCTTCTCCGTCTCGGCCTTCTTCCAATGCAGACGCTGGCGCACGATCACTCGATTCCCCCTTTACTATTCCAAAAGCCGGCGCGACAAAGGCTCCCCATTCCTTGAACGGTTCCCTCATGCCTGGGCCCAAGTCCAGAGCTTCCTTTAACACCCCTAGACACAGGATACCCAGTGCCGTCGCCATGCCTCCACCTGCATCTCCGGCACGATCAACTTCCTTTGGTTCCACCTACTCCCTCAACGATGACCTTAATCAGGATGATCATACCCAGGAGGACCGTCCCCCCTCTTCTTTGGATCTTACTGCCGCCAGTCAGGCCCTACAAGACAAAATAAACCGGCTAATAGGTGGCTCGACTGTTCCCGACTCCCCTGACGTTCGCCCTATCCCGTCTCCCTCCCAAATCCAGTCTACTCCTAGTACTGACACGACCGAGGCCTTTGAATCCCAGATATCCTCTCTTAATGATCACGCAAAGACTCTCCAACAAGAGAAAACATCTTTACAAGAAACGGTCTCTTCTCTTCGCTCAGATCTTGAACAACGCCAAGCTTTGGAGAAGGATCGTGATGCCGCTCTTGCAACCGTAGCAGAAACAGAGAAAGAGTTACGCGTCATGGAGCGCAAATTGAAGGAAAGGGACTCTAAGGTGGAATCTCTCGAGCGCTCGAATGCGCAGACCGCTGTAGAACTGGAACGCTTCAAATCGGAAAGCGAAGCACGTCTGAACGACATGCAATCCAAACTTGACACTAGCGAAGCGTTGGTCAGAAGTCTCAAAGAAGCCATCGAAGCTAAAGAAGGTGCAGAGCACGAGAGCGATACCCTTTTGAAGGCCAAGAACGCAGAAATAAGCCTTTTGGGAACGCGGCTTGAACAAGTCTCAACTGAGCTCGACGCAGAACGCAAAGAGCTGGGATTACAGATTGATGAACTTCGCCAAGCAGGACAGGTGAAGACCTCGAGTTCTCGTTATCCACCCCTAATGTTTTAGCTCGTTAGGAAACGATTGCTCTCTACGAAGAACGGCTTAGCGCAGCGGACTCGAGGCGGTATGAAGTGGAGGACAAGATCATTGCCCTGGAGGATCAGTTGCGAAAAGCGGCAGTTCCTCCCTCACCTGGCCTTACAGCACTGCACACTGCTTCGGCTCTTGAGATTGACAACGAAACACTTCGAGAGCAGGTTCAGCACCTTCAGAGGAAGGTCTCCATGATGGAAGATACCCTTGAGGATGCCCGAGCAGCAGCGGAAAAGGAAGAGGTCGTTATGCGGGAGAGAATCAAACGTTTCAAGGAGAAGGATGATTCAATGCGAAACGAGCTGACTGAAGGTCGCAAGGCCGTAGAACAAGTTGCAAAGGCAGAGGCATTAGCTAAGGGTCGCATCGAGGAAGTTGAAGAGGCACTTAGGGAGAGCACCCTTGCGCTCGAGAATGCGAGAGCCGAAATCGAGATCCTGCGGGATGCCGCAGTAAGCCGAAGCTATTTTTCTAATTTTACCGCTAACGCCTCTCGAAGGCAACCGATATGACCAACGACGTGCCTTTGAAAGTCGCTGAAGCGTCCCGTCAAGCCGCCTTGGAACGTGCTCGCTTATTGGATGAGATTCAAGACCTGAAGGACGAGCTCGAGCACTTGCGGTTAGCTTCACAACCCAACGGGGAGATAGGTTACACAGAGGTCGGTGACCATGAATTTGTAGTGATTGTGTCTTATTTTTCCCCTTACAGGACACCCGGTGGCGTACGAAGTTTGAGCACGAACAAGCCGAGGTTCAATCGTTGCGTTTGACATTGGACGAGCGACCGGTGGAACTAGACAGCCTTCGCAAGAAATTAAATCGGGAGTTGCCTATGAACGGTCTACCGGAAGTCCCCAAGTCGCCATCCAAATATGAATCGGAAGAGATCATGGGCCTTAAGTACGATTCCCGAAAACGAGCTATCGCGTGAACTGAGCCAAGAACCCACAGGTACATTGTTCAGGAAACGCAGAAAGAGACATTGGCTCTTACTCAGCGCAACACGTTGTTAGAGGCTGAAAATAGGCTTCTGATACAAGAGTTGAAGATTCTAGAAGATAACGTTGAACAGGGCCTCCTAAAACAAGAAGCTGCCCTCGATGCTGTCGATTCCCCTTCGGTCCCCTCCCCGGATCTCCAAAAGAAGTATGAGGTAAGTTGCGATCTTGTGCGGAATTCTTAGTATTGAAATGTATTGTAGGGTGAGGTTGAGCAACTCAGGAAACGGCTTGCGGATGCGGAGATAAAGACGGCTCGGATAACTCATGACGTGAGTGGTGCTGGCGTCGGGTTTGGACCACAGCTTAGGAATGTTGTGTTTAGCTCAACAAGGAAATCAGTGAGCTTGAGACACTCATTGAATCGAAGGTAAGCCAAGGACCACACGTGTGGTTGTACTGTGACTGACTTGCGTACTCCAGATCTACCGCGAAGTGGGTCGACGAATAAGAGACGACGGCAAACACTCACTCTAGGTTACAGGATGAGCTCGAGCAGGAGGTTGACCGTCTAAAGGAGAAGCTTGCTCGGTCCAAGAAATCGTCGAAGAGCAGCACGGAATTAACCGAGCTTGATCAGCGTCGAGCATCCAGCGCGTCGACTGTGATGAGCAGCGACGATGACTTCCGTTCCTCCTCACGTGAAGACGTATGTGAGATCTGCGAGCGGCCTGGTCATGACATCTTCACATGCGACCTCCTTAAAGAGGACACACCATCACTAACAGGGGTTAAACCCACCTTGGGTTTAGAGCTGTATTGTGTAGATTGTGAAGGCTATGGACATACAGCGTCGGACTGTCCTCATTCGCTGGACGTTTTCTAATCACGACTTACTCATGATACTATGATATCTTTCGACATGTTTATGGAAGTAGGTACTCTATCATACGAGCTCGCTGGATATGAGCGCTTTAATCCTGGGACGTACAGTTTACGTAACCTTTGGTTAGGTTCTCACGCAGTGCGCAAAATTTCGAGCCGACAAGTACGATAACGATCTTACTACTCTCAATCATGTCTCGTTTCTTCAGACAAGCTGGCGATTCTGACTCTGATACAGAGGAATCTGATGAGGAACTCCTTACCAGTGGCGATGAGGAGGCCGCCCCGAAACCAGCAGCAAAACCAGCTGGCATGTCTCGATTCCTTCGCACAGCAGGTAGCGACTCGAGCAGTTCTTCCGAGGAATCCGAGTCAGAGGAGGAGATCGAGCAAGAGTCGGAAAAGAAAAAGGGAAGGTTTCTGCGGAGCGATTCCGAGGACGACGAAAATGAAGAAGACGAGGACGTGAAGCGCGTCGTCAAAAGTTCCAAAAACAAACGTCTCGAAGAGATCGAGGCAACCGGAAAAGCGATGGATAATGCAATCAAAATCAACGACTGGGTGGTCACATTGACAGGTTTGCCCTATTAACCGCTTCTGTTACCCCTGACGCTGAGTTGAGTGTCAAGAATTCGAAAAGTTATTGCGTCTCGTGCAGCGCCAGAGCAATGTTGCAGAACCCATACCTCCATTTTTCCTTAAAACACTCACGAACCTGGAAGACTCTTTAAATGCGGCCTTGGCTAAGGAAAAAGAGGCGAAGAAAAAGATGAATGCCGCGAACGCCCGTGCATTGAACTCCGTGAAACAAAAGCTCAAGAAAACGGCCAAGGAGTACGAAAGAGAGGTATCTCAATATCAAGCTGTAAGAGATGCATCTAAATCTGTCGCCCTCCCTTGACGGTTTCCAACACTTTGCAGGACCCGGAGGCCTTTGAACGCGAATATGCACTGCATAGTCAACCCGTAGAAGCCGCATCTGCAAAAACAAAGAAGCCAAAGAAAATTGTCGAGAGTGGTGGCGAAGAAGAAGAATCCGCAGCGGAGGACCGCTTCACAACAGTTGGAAAAGGTGGTAAAGCTATGCAGTTTACTGCAGATGCCATCTTCAAGACCCTCAAGATGGTACATGAAGCGAGAGGAAAGAAGGTCCGGAAAGTTTCATTGACGCCTTCTTTGCACCTGATGATCGCTCTAGAACACAGATCGAGGGGAACAGATGCACATCTTAGAGAAACTGCTTGAAGTGGCTGTCACTCCATACCAGCGCATCCGTGTCCTTTTGGCCCTGGTTTCTTCACGGTTTGATTACAACTCGTCAGTTGCGTCTTACATGCCAATAGAGCTATGGCTGGCGGCCGAGCGCGAAGTCGATAAGCTGATCTCGATTATCGCCAATGATTCCGCGTATTCAATACAGGAGAACACAGTAGAGTATGATGAACTTCTTGAACGCTCCCCGGACACTGAGCCAGATGGGGTGGTTCGGATCAGAGGCAGCATCATTAGCTTTGTAGACCGTCTCGACGACGAGTTTACCAAGAGCCTCCAAAACATCGATCCTCACGGCACGGAGTATGTGGATCGGCTCAAGGATGAGAAAGTGCTTTACCGGACGATATGTCGTGCACAAGCGTTTTACGAGAGCTCTCAGCAATCAGAACCACTCGCACGAGTGATTATGCGACGCCTCGAGCATATATATTCCAAGGTATGAAACACAAATCTTCACAGATGCCCATGTTGTTCACTCCCCCTCAAGCCAGATGCGGTCGTCAGCGCCCTCGAGTCCTCTCTTGGTACATCGGAGGTTTATTCGAGCGTTACACTTGCGTCTCTCTCCACCACGTCGAACCTAATCCATGCTTTATGTGTCCACCTCTACAAAGCCGACAACTCTTTGCTGCGAACCAGGGCTATACTAAGCCACATCTACCATCACGCTCTTCATAATGATTTTTACACCTCTCGTGACATGCTGTTAATGTCACATCTTCAAGAGTCCATTCACTCCGCCGACGTGGCCACACAAATACTGTACAATCGTACCGTTGTGCAGCTTGGCCTATGCGCGTTCCGCTGTGGTTTGATCAAGGAATCACAAGCGATGCTTCATGATATCTTTGCAACACAACGTGTCAAAGAACTCTTGGCTCAAGGTGTCCACCAACAGCGGTTCCAAGCACAGCTCACTCTTGAGCAAGAACGAGTGGAGCGGGCCAGGCAGCTTCCCTTCCACGTGCACATCAATACAGAACTTCTGGAGGCTGCATTCCTTGTTTCAAGCATGCTGGTCGAAATTCCATTGCTCGCTTCTATTGACTCGGAAGAACAGAAGAGAAAGGTAATTTCGAAGCCTTTCCGGCGTCTGTTGGACTTCGCAGATCGTCAAGTTTTTACTGGTCCACCTGAGAGTACACGCGATCATATCATGCAAGCGAGCAAGGCTCTGCAAGACGGCGAATGGGAAAAGTGTCGCGATCTCATTCAGAGCATTAAAATTTGGAGCCTTATGCCAGAGTCAGCTTCTGTGAAAGAGATGCTAGCCAAGTACGTCTTCACCGTTTTACTCGGCAATGCGAAGATTAAACAAACGTCTCTAGGCGCATTCAGGAACAGGGTCTTCGGACCTACTTGTTCATATATGCTTCATTATACTCCACCCTTTCCCTTTCTCTTCTTTCGCGAACGTTTTCATTGCCGCTCAGGACGGTGACGTCTATAATTTCAAAGATGATCTGGAATGAGGAATTGTCTGCATCGTTGGACCAATCCACTGGTGTCGTTGTGCTCCATCGCATCGAACTTTCACGGCCGCAGCAACTCGCCCAGGTGATTGCTGATAAAGTTAGCAACATGGTCGAACAGAATGAAAAGGTGTTGGACGCCAAACTTGGCAACACCACTGGGTGGGGTGATCGGGGTGACACAAAAGGGGAGAAACGAGGTGAACAGACCCAAGAGCGCCGAGGCAGGGGTGACAGGGCAAGAGGTGGTTTACGCGGTAAGACCTCGACTTTGTCATTTTGCGCAAATGAATTGAATGCCTGCGTACCACAGGCAGTACTCGTGGTCGTGGTTCTCGGTTTTCGCAAGGTCTTGGAAACCAGATGGCAGGACATTCATCACAACGAGCACGATAGCTTGATAGTATTTGCGTCTGGTTCACTCCACTTGTTCCTGCTACATTATGAATACCAGTTGTTCTACGCCTCTTCATCACTAGCACTCTCGTCTGAGTCATCGTCTTCATCGCTCCCATCTGGATCTTCGGTCTCCGCTCCCCACTCGGAAACATCGAGTTTCTCGTTTCGATAACATTCTGAGGGAGGCATGTGGGTGAAAATAAAAGATATAGGATTCAGGGGACCTACCGTTTTCCTTCACTTCATATCCGCCTTGTGTGACGCACCGCACTAATTCAGCCTTGGCCCCAACCTTCGTATTCCTACCGATGATACAACCGTCGAGTTTTGCCCTGCAACAAGCTCGGCTGTTTGAACCAAGGTCGCAACGGTAGTACTTACCCATCCGAGACCACGCAGTGGTCGAGCAATACACAACCAACAATTTTTACTAGCTTGCCAATCGCGCAATGCTTGCCGATAACGGATTTTTTGATTGTCGTCTTCTCGTCAACTTTTGTAAAGTCACCAATGGTAGAATCGGATGAGATCGATGCCTTTGCGTCAATGAGGGCTCGGTTCTGGGGGTCTACGGGTAGGGTATAGGAAGTGTCGTTTATAAACTTGGTTTGTGTCAGCGAATCAAGATGAATATGCATGTAAGAGGACTTACGTGTCGATTTGCTTCCAAATAAGCAGGCAAATTATTGCTTCGAACGCAATAACCATCTTGCTCTCGGTGGATGATGACGCCGACTCTGAGGCTGCTCGTTTCTGAGGGAGTGTTATCGGAGCCTGTGGGGCTGGGCGGCACAGAGTATGCTAGGTCTCGACCTTGTAGGACTGGTGAAGACACAACCGAAAGGTTGTACGCTGATGCTTTGGTATTCGCGGTCCTAGCTGTGTGCAGAGTCGAGTGCCTCATAGGTGCCGTAAAGCCGGAATATGACCCAAGGACTGCGAGGGTCAAATGTGATCAACATTAGTTGAAAATATTTCCGTACCGCGTCCATATTTCAATCGTTTCGTTGCTTGGTAATGTACTTTGCACAACCAGGGGAAGAAGTCCTCGCGTAAGGAATCCAGCCCGGTCTTGCGATGCAGAACGTCTAGTATCTCACGTTTACAGACATAGACGTGAGAGTCGTAAAGTTTGGATGAAAGCCTTGCCCGAGGGTACCGCGAGAGCAGGTTCATCCTCAACTCGAGTTCCTCCGCATTCTTGTCCGTGTCATCAAGGGTGTCGATGTACAACAACGTTCCAGTACGATCATCCCAGACTATAGGACAAGGTGGAGAATGAGAGCCCCACTCGTCTGGAGCTGCGGATTTTTCTGGTTTGGGTGACTCGAACCAGCAGCCAGTGGCGATTGCGCCATCCGATGCAGCTTCAGAGCGGAATTTATTCAAGAGTTTAGAAAGAGAAAGTGTTGGGGGAGGAATAAAGTCACAAGGGAGCAAGACAAAGTCCTCTTGAATGCGGCTGGAGAAGTGCCTGAGGATGGAGGATGTCCCAACATTCAGTTCCTGAGACTCGTCAAACGACTGGACGTCAACTCGCAGAGACGACGATGACACCGGGGATTCAGAACGGATGTAGTGCGATATAGAGGGACGATGCGAGGAAGGACAAATGAGGAGGACGTCTGGTAGCTCTGTCTGTGATGTACATTGATTGTATCAGCAGCGGGTCGCACCTTTGATTCCAGATTGCTCGACCCAGGAGAGAACATAGTCGACTATGGGCTTGTTGGAGACAGGAAGTAATGCTTTGGGAAAAGGCACGTCGCCAATGTCGCCCGTCAGAGGAAGGAGCCTGGTAAAAGTGAGCCATGCAGGATAGAATCCTGGACTGATGCTTACTCGTTCCCGAAGCCAGCTAGGATTACGGCGAGAAACTCGCGGGGAACTGACTGGACTGGATCTACACTAAAGTCCATCGTTTTGATGGTCCCTCTATAGTTCTACGATAGGTCGATACCGAGAAACGTACCGAAAGATGACAAGATGATCGTACTGCTAGCAGCGAGTCATTTCATAGTAAGAAGGGGTCGATTACCATTTCTAGCATACGACTACACTCAGCTCGCTCCATCGACTACTCCATTACCATCCAACCTGCACTACTGTGAGGATGACCACTGCATCAAGTAGATCTTAAACCTGCAGATCTTCTCAGTATTTAAACACGGATTGCTTTTTGGGAGCATACCATAAGCGTGTCAATGGCTAAGGAACATACGACCCTTGGCGCGACGCCGTTGGAGAATTCTACGCCCATTTGGTGTCTTTTGCCTTGCGAGAAACCCAAACTTCCTCTTCCTCACCCGCTGCGAGGGCTGGTACTCTGTTCCACGCGAGGCAAAACGGACGCCAGTTGTGTCCGTGAGACGAAGTGGGAGTGCCCATCTTGATCTTAGAGAGCTCGTTATGCCGACGCCAGCATTCAAGGTGGGTTGGATCATCCGGGCTGCTCTGGCGACGGAGGAAAACAAGCTCATGAACAACATTCCGAGTTGAAGTAGTTCAAGTTATAAACGATTCAATTCCCACGCTAAACAGAGTAGTCATGTCCCTTTAACTTGCGCCTATCATCATCCATGGCGCAGCCTTCCG
This sequence comes from Boletus nancyae, assembly GCA_038093035.1. Taxonomy (NCBI): domain Eukaryota; kingdom Fungi; phylum Basidiomycota; class Agaricomycetes; order Boletales; family Boletaceae; genus Boletus; species Boletus nancyae. Next base: position 9,679 of record JBBPRL010000060.1, on the reverse strand, counting down.
TGCACCAGCTCTTCCGACGTCTTGAGACCGTCGGCAAGGGCGCGTATGGCTCTGTCCACAAGGGTGTCCATTTACCCACAGGTAACATCGTGGCGCTCAAGATCATCAACCTCGATACAGCAGACGACGATGTCGAGGCAATCCAGCGCGAAGTGGCACTTCTCACCCAGCTTCGTGATGCCCCCAACGTTACCAAGTATTATGGCTGCTTCTTAGATGGCCCCCGTGTCTGGATCGCAATGGAGTTTGCCCAGGGCGGTAGTGTTCGTACCCTCATGCAGACTTCCAAAGACGGCGTCCTTGAAGAACGCTTCATCGTCGTCATCACCCGCGAGGTTCTCGTCGGACTCGTTTACCTTCACAAATCTGCAGTCATTCACCGTGACATCAAGGCTGCCAACATTCTCATCACCGCAACCGGAAAGGTCATGATCTGCGATTTCGGCGTCTCCGCCTTATCTGCCACAACAACCTCGAAGCGAAATACGCTCATGGGAACTCCCAACTGGATGGCGCCAGAGGTCGCCCAACCAACACCCGTTTACGACAGCAAGGCGGATATCTGGAGCTTGGGTATCATGATTTATGAGATGGCCAAGGGTGCCCCTCCACATTCAGACCTGAGGGATGCGATCAAAGTCATGCAGCTCATCTCCAAAGTTAAACCTCCCAGATTGAGCGAAGGTGACGGCAGCAAGGACATGAGGGATTTGGTATCCTATTGCCTTCGAGAATCTCCCAATGAAGTGCGTGCCTACAAGTCATGGTTCAGTCGTCTTACTAACGTCTCTACCAGCGCCTTTCCGCGGATGAGCTCATAAAGACAAAGTGGATCAAGTCCGCTGCAAAGATCAACGTATCTATATTAAGAGAGCTAATTCTTAAATACGATGCGTGGATTCAAAGTGGAGGATCCAGAGCCAGTCTCGCAGAACCTCTAGACTGGGAGGGTCAGGAAAAGATAGAGTAAGACCCTTTCATACTATGAGGCGAAATTTGCCTCATGCTGTTTAGTTTGCAAAAGATCGCCGAAGAGGACAACGATCTCTGGGAGTTTGATACTTTTAGGCGCAAACCGCACATGAATGTATCGAATGAGGACGATGATGTAGATCTTGCCACCTCTGTTGATCCACCGTCAACGGCTCCGACAGTACGCCCCGCACCAACCCGCCTACCGACTTCTTTGCGTGGTCTCTTTGACGACGATACCGCGCCAGCAACCCTTAAACCACTGCTTCCACCTCCGCCAACGGCTATACAGGCGGTTGTACATCCAATTATGCCACTCTCTTCGTCGCCCGCACGTGAGCCGCCTGGTACGAAAAAGGTTGCGCCTCCTGAAGGAGTAGATGATGCCCAGCTGGCCAAATACAATACATTTTCCTTCCCAAGTCATCAGCCTCGGTACTCACAGGACAATGCTCCATCAATCCCTACTCATCGCCTTCCTCCGACAAGTCCTTCTCCGGTTGCCAGAACACGATCTGCTACTAAGGCCGATGCCGACTTTTCTCCAGTCGAGAGCTCTCCCTCTCGAGTGCCCCTTAAAAAGAAACCCAGTCTTATCCGCCAAGCTTCAGTTGCCGTTATGGAAAGTACGACAGCATCGCCCCTCCTGCCTCCTGTGAGGCCATTCGTCATACGGGATAGGAGTGGGAGTGCCTCCAGTAAAGGTAGCGACGGCACTAATTCTTCGAAAAGCTTGGTGCTTCCAGGGCTAAAAGACGCAGTAAAGGTGAAGCTTACCGTGTATGCTCTTTGCTCGATTCTAGATTGACTCTTCCAGGTACCGTCCCTCACATCTGAGCACCAAATGGGAATGACGGACTTGCTCCCCCCATCACCATCGACCATCATTTCCGGCATCCAGCACAGTATTCTCTCGGTCACTCCACTCGGTTCGCATATCCTGGGCATCCGTGCAGATGCGAACGCATCGACAATGTCACTTCCCAACACAAGAAGCAGTTCGCCGCCACGGACTGACTGGCGAGGTAGACCTGGTTTCCCGAAATTCTCGCATGCGTCATCACTTTCGTTGACGTCGGTTCCCGTGGAGTCCACGCTTGGCCCACCTATTCAGCCGCTCGACTTTGTATCCCTTACTGAATCGCACGAGGCCACGAATTCCCACCTCGCTCGGACAGTAGATGATCTCACGAGATGGCTATCTGCCATTGAGCTCGGTTTCGCAAACATGTTGGAGCAGTCGGGCGGCGACGCAATAGCGGAGGAGCAGGAGGAAACGCCGACAGAACAAGCCTCCTTCAGCAGCAGCAACGCAGAAAGCCATGTTCTCGACCAGCCCAGGCGCGCCCTAGCGGCGGAACTTGCTTGACAAATAGTGACCCTGGAATCCCCGTACTTTACGCATTGCTGGACATCTACTGGAACCCACGGACGATTTTCCTATACCTTGCGATTTCCTGGTGAACTCGGCCCCGACATCTATCCGGATTATCTATGGCGAGCTCAGATATAGTTGTGCGTGCAAAGGTATCTCGTGATGTCCTCTACTGCCTGTTTCACGTCGCATTGATCGGTTCTGATGTGAATTTCAGGGAGCTCTGGTGCCTCGTATGGTGCAGATATGCCAGTGAAGTCTGATGTTGGCAGATGATGCTCGTGTTGGACAAGGGGGGCAAGGCTTACCTTTAATCTCCCCAGCGCGGGCTTTTTTGTACAAACCCTTGGGGTCACGCTGCTCTACCACAGCGAGAGGGGCATCGACAAAGACTTCGACAAAGGAGAGATTCGCCTTTTGATGGAGTTGGCGGGCCGTGTCGCGGTCCGTGCGGTAAGGCGATATGAACGCGGTGATCGTAATGCAACCTGCGTCTGCAAACAACTTTGAGACCTTGACGGGATCGCTCAGATTAGATAACGCGATGGTCAAGTTTCCGTACCTCTCCGATCCGCCTGATGTTTTCGTTGCGGGATTTCTCGTCGAAGCCGAGATCCCTGTTCAGCCCGAAGCGAACGTTGTCCCCGTCGAGGCGGTAGGCAAACTTGTGTTGGTGCAAGAGATGCTGCTCGAGAGCACATGCGATGGTGGACTGGCGCAGACTGGGCTGAGCCAAGGCGTGCGATGGTGGGGCTAACCCACCTTTCCGCTCGCGCTCAGGCCAGTTAGCCAGATCGTCACTCCCTTTTGTTTGAGCAGCTCGATTCGCTCGGTAGCATCCACAGAACCTAGCGATTATCAATCTTTTTGAGGTTAGCTGAGACAGTTATACACACCATCGTGAAAGGTGATGTTGGTAGTCATAGTCTGAAGATGTATCTGTGTTGGATCACACAGCAGCGATGTTTCCAAGATGTGTATAAGCAAACTCCAGGCTACGGCCGAAAAGGCCGAGTCACTCGTAATCCTACATGCAAACAAAAGCACAGAGGTAATACAAGAGAATAAACAAGCCTAGGTATCCCACTGCAAAGTCCCTCAAAACACCCAAGAATCATGAAGTAGGAGAAGTACATAACCAAACGATTGACTTTTTGAGTGCGTCTGTAACTTCTTCTGTGCTCAATGGCTGATCTACAGGGGGACAATGAATGAATAACACTTTAGTGGTCGGTTTATCAGTCTTGGGAACAAAACGTCTACTCTCGGCCAACGAGCAATAGTAGACAAAGTCGCACAAGTAGTGCCCAGCATCTAGAGAAGAATAAACTTGCTGTAAAGGACGATAAATAACAGATGTCACTGAGAGTCACAGATCGAGAGGGCTCACCTCGACACCAGACTGTTTGAGATGATTTACAAGTTTCTCGACGTTGACATCGGTATACAGCTCATCAGGAAATAATTCATATCCCTTTCCGAAACCACGTTTCGGTGGTTCTCCACCTTCAATGGGGCCATCGATGTCATATCCCAATCGGGCCCGTTCCATTCGCTCCGCGGGGGAGGGTTCAGATGGGTCCCGAATGGGTGCTTCGCGTGCGACACGGACGATGGGGGCATGGCAGCCATTCGCGTCCTTCATGTTATACCCAAACTTGTGTCCGGTGCGTTCGATCCGCAGCGCCCCCCGACCTGCGACGCCCACGTGAACGACGAGATCGTAGCCATTGGGGGGCGGGGGGGAGGCGTTTTCTAGTGGGGGGAGGACGGGGGGCCTGGCGTGGAGACCTGGGGTGATGGACAAGACGCCGTCGTAAGTGACCGGGAGACTAAGGGCAGTTATGCGGATCTCGCGGTGGATGGTAGTTGGGGACGAGATTGGGATGGATGGCGGGGGATTTCTGGGATCGTCGTGAGATGCCTGGTCCGCTGGTACCTCTACGTGTATGACGGTGTTGTGGAGGGACTGGACAGCGAGCCAGGAGGGGTTGACGGGGTAGCGGGAGAATGGCTAGCCCGGTGGATGTCAGGTGCGGGCAAGATGGATGAAACGGATAAAAGTACAGGATAAGGTGGACTCACACCGAAGCCGGTAGCGAGGACAAAGTACGGACGAGATTCGGGTGTGATGTGTACTCCGTTGACCGCTGGCATGTTACAAGAGCAAAAGCCGTGGGAATCAAAACCCGACTTGACCCACATCCACCATGTTCGCCCTCCGCACCCTCCCCGCTACCGCCCATGGCCGCCGCGCTGCCTCGTCCATCGCTCTCAAGTACTCCAACGCGCTCTTCTCCGCCGCACTCGCAAAGTCACCCCAGGCGCTCACAAAGGTGCAGACTGAGCTTGGCACCATCTCAAAGGCCATCAACGAATCCCCCGAGCTTAATGCCTTTGTCACAAATCCGACCCTTTCTGCAAAGGATCGCGCCTTTGGTCTGAACGCACTCTATACAAAGGCAGAGGGACCAAAGAAGGAGCCCGTCTCCGACGTCACAAAAAATCTCTTTGCCGTTCTCTCAGAAAACGGCAGACTGAACGAGACTCAGGGCGTCATTCAGGGCTTCAACGAGCTCGTCGCCAAACACAGGGGAGAGCTGGAGGTGACAGTGACTTCAGCCGCGCCGCTGCCAAGGGATTCTGCCGCCAGGCTCGAGACCATCCTCAAGCAGTCGCAAGCCGCGCGACAGGCAAAGTCGGTCAAAGTGGTCAACAAGGTCTGCACTCGAGCACTTGCTAGCTCCCTCTTTTTCTGATCGTTGCCCAGGTGAACGCCTCTCTCATGGGTGGGATTATCGTCGACTTTGGTGACAAGAGCATCGACCTTAGCGTGTCATCACGCGTCAGCAAACTGAACAACGTCCTCCAAGGCAAGTCTTGTTGCGCACCAAGATTTTCAATAAATCTCATACTGTTATAGAATCAATATAATGGCAAGGATGGGTTGTCGGCGTTTGCATCAGTACCTGGTTTAGACTGTTGGATGTCTGTTTCTTGAACAGTTCTATTCAACTCTGGGACGCTGTACCCTCCAAAACGCAGGAGTTAATAGATCCATTACTTATTTGAGAATTATTCACTTGACTGGTTGAATGCTAGTCATTTCGTGACTTATCCGGCACGTGAGTGAGTCGAATGGCTCACGACGCGTACCGCAACTTCAAGGAGAGCCACTTGCTCTTCAGTGTCGCGTGTGCCAGTACTGAACGTTTTCATCCTAACAAACTGCTGTATGCCACCTGGTATGTTCGATTCGGTCGTGGCGCTACGACATCTAATGACCTTGGCAACTCAAAGCATCAGTAACTTGGTTGGTATCATCTTTCACTATAATTTTCCTAGAGAGATTGAGTGTTGTCCACAGTCCTGCATGTTCAAGTTCCGTTCTCGAGCAAGATATTAACAACCACCTGGACAGTGGATGCTCGAAATACAAAGCGACTCATCCTACGGGAAATCAGTCGTTGGCCAAAGAGGAGTCAAAAGACAAATTGGCCCCGATATTCTCTCAAGGCCAAGGGAGCAAAGATTTGAAACCACCCGGCGGACCAACCAAGATCTCCTCTGACATAACCTCCGAGGGACCTTCCAAGAAGAAGCGAAAAGTCGAAGTGTCGTCGTTTGTGTCCAGTGGCCAGAAGAATACCAACAAGCGAGCGTTCGACGCGACCGCCAAAGCTGGCACACCTATAGCGGAGAGGCTTCGTCCACAGACTCTTGATGAGTTTGTCGGACAAAAGCATTTGACTGGATCGCATTCGTTGCTGAGGAACCTGCTTGGATCTGGAAGCCTGGGTAGTATCATATTCTGGGGGCCGCCGGGGTGAGTATCCCTCACCCCACACAGCGCGGACTCATTAAAAAACAACGTAGTTGCGGAAAGACAACTCTTTCACGACTCCTCGCCAAAGAATCAAATTGTTTTTTCAAAGAGTTGAGCGCCACCTCGTCAGGAATCAATGATGTTCGTAATGTTTTTGAAGAAGCAAAGGGTTCTCTGGCATTGACCGGGAGGTGCGTAGCAACTTGTATCGCGACGTTCCATTAACTTCTTACATCCATGACAGGAAGACGGTGTTATTTTTGGATGAGATTCATCGCTTCAATAAAGCACAGCAAGTATGCTTCTCTTCCCCTCTATATGCGTCTATCTTAAATGGTATCAAGGATATATTTCTGCCCTATATCGAGAAAGGCCAGATACAGGTGTTTCACCAATTGATGCGCCACCATACTGCGTGATATTTACCACACACATCTAGTTGATAGGGGCGACAACGGAGAACCCTTCCTTCAAATTAACGGGGGCTTTGATGAGTCGTTGTCGGTCCGTGAGGTCCAACGTCTATTCGCGAATCTGACGTCCATTTAGTGTGTTCACCCTAGAACGCCTCACAGATCAGGAGGTGCAAAGTATCATCTCTCGTGCAGTGGAACGTTTTTCTTCACCGGATGAGACTGCTGTTTCTTCGGCTTTGCAGCAGTCAGTCAGCTCCCAAGGATCTGACAAGCTTTCCATGACGCAAGGGTCGGTAGAATTGAACAACGCTCCACATCCGTCATATCCGCAGTTGACACCCCGTGTCATCTCATCTCTCACATCTCTAGCTGCTGGTGATGCACGAACAGCGCTTTCTCTACTGGAACTCGTAATCGCCTCCAAGAATAGCATCGAAGAAGAGGAACTTCTTACTTCGTTGCGACAATCGGTATCCTGCTCGTACGATCGGACTGGTGAAAGTCGTTATGACATGATTTCTGCTCTTCACAAGTCAGTGCGTGGCAGCCAGGGCGATGCAGCAATGTACTGGCTCGCCCGTATGCTGACCGCTGGCGAAGATCCCTTGTACATTGCCCGAAGACTGGTTGTCTGTGCGAGCGAGGATATCGGGCTCGCAGATAATCATGCGTTGCCATTAGTGCGGCAGTTCTATCTTTTCGCGTCTTCTATAATTGCTGATGAGATTGTTCGCAACTATTAGGCGATTGCGACTTTGCATGCTTGTCAACAAGTTGGAATGCCAGAATGTCGCATTAACTTGGCCCACCTTGTCGCCTATCTCTCTGAGGCCCCAAAGAGTACGCGTGCATATGAGGCTTACAAGGCGGCCGAGGTAGCAGCCAGAATAGATGTCACGTCACCTGTGCCAATGGCGATGCGGAATGCACCTACGGAGCTCATGAAACAGCTTGGGTATTCTGAAGGATATAGATATAATCCTCAATATGCGTGAGTGATTCAGGTTCAACCTGGTTTGATTGTACCTCATGGTTTTCAGGCATCCTGTGCATAATGATTACTTACCTCCCGCGTGTCGAGGGGAAAAATTCTTAAGGGAACCCGACGACCTATCTGGTAAGGTATGGGACGAAAATGCTCTTGTGAGGTGGGAAACAGAATGCAATTCCGGGCATCCTTGGTCTGGACGTCCAAGTGTTCCATGAGGACAGGTAGTCTCCGGCCCGGTTATCAATGGGCACCTGGTGCGTCACATGTGCGTCTGGAGCCCAGGATGGGAACTTCGAATTTGAGGGTGGTAGGGGACACAAAGTACGTATGTTATGTTAACCCCACCGTCTATTATAGGAATCATTGAGCGATATCATAATGTTCCATGTGCTTCGCCAATGAGATAAGCGTGACACAACTCGGGTCACCTTAGCCTGGTTGCCCTGGGCCAAACAATTTAAGACGGATGTGGCAGTCGTTTTTTTCCTCTCACTGCGGTCGCTTGCTCCCAGCATGGCTCATGCAGGAGGTATCGCTGACGTTTTTGAACCATCCCAGCATGACCAAGACGACAAAGAGACGCCAAGTGACAAGGACTCCAAGTCCTTCCATGGAAAGGACGATCCAGAGGCCATCACCGAAGTGGAAAGCGCCGAGGCCATTGTCCTAAAGGACGAACGTGACATCGCGACTCACGTCATCTCTGTTTCCGATGACCCTAGTCTCAGCCCTTGGACTTTCCGTGCCTTCGTCATCGGCATCGGCCTTTCTGCCTTTGGAGGCGTTCTTGGTGTGTGATTTGATTTTCACACGCATCTCTCTCATGACTGTCGACAGCCGAGATATATTATTTCAAACCGGTTAGTCCGTTTTATTATCGCGATTACGTCCTCCTGATTGTTACGTCCAGCAAACCGTGCTTGTTTCCCTAATGTTTCTGGCCGTTATATCATATGTATTGGGAATTTTCATGGAAACCTTCATCCCCCGCTGGGGCTATTTCAGGTGGTTGAACCCTGTAAATCATTTAACGTTGTATGCGTCTATCAACTGATCTTGAATGTGGTCGACAGGGGCCATTCAACAAAAAAGAGAATGCCTTTATTATTATCATGGCCAGCGCTGCAGCGAACTCTGCTCTTGGTACCGAAGTCCTCGCAGTACAGCGTTTGTACTACAACATTAACCCCAATGCTGCCTCTTCGATTTTCCTCCTCTTCTCGAGTCAGCTACTGGGTTACGGAATTGGTGGAATGATGCGCCGTATGCTCTGTATGAATTTCCTGACTTGGACGTCCAAACTTATTTGCTCCTGCAGCCATTCTGCTCTATCCGTCCAAAATGTTGTATCCTTTGGTCCTTCCCCTGATCTCCATGTTTGATGCTCTGTACGAGGGCGGACAGGCAGCAAGGAGAAAGCTTTGGATGTTTTATTATGTGTTCTGCGCGTAAGTTGTCCGATGGCAGGTTGCATCTGCGACGCCTACTTGTGGCTGACTGGTGGACAGGATATTTGTCTGGGAGCTTTTCCCTGAGTGGATATTCCCGTTAATCACCGGTTTCTCTGTCTTCTGTTTGGCTAATCAGAAGAGCCCCGCATTCTCTCGTGTTTTCGGTGGCACCAATGGTAATGAGGGCCTGGGATTGTTGTCTATCTGCTTCGATTGGCAGGTATGTGACATTCGTAGCAGCTTCTGTTTTGTAACCGACTGTTGTTCTACAGTATATTTCAGGCGGCGTCAATCCAATGACTATTCCGCTGAAAGCGCAAGTGAGTCTGAATTCACACATCGACTGTCACAAGGCTTCATTTTCATTCAGGTATCCACCTTCATTGGCTATATTCTCTGCATGTAGGTTATCTTTCCGAACTTTCCGCTAGACGATCACTCAACCCGACTAGGGTTGTCTTTGTTGCGGTATACTACAGGAACATCTGGCAGGCCCAAAATTTCCCATTTGTAGGTTTGATCCAATGAATCGTTCGACACATGTTGACCGTTCTTCTTATACTAGCTTTCCCAATTGCTTTTCTATGAGAACGGCACGCAGTACAATCAAACATTGATCCTCAATTCAAATAACGAGGTTGACCCAAC
>JBBPRL010000059.1:0-29315 GCA_038093035.1 Boletus nancyae | reverse complement strand
TCGGAGAAGCAAAGTTCATTCTCGGAATTGAGATCAAGCATGATCAGAAACTCCGCACCATCTCCTTATCCCAATCACAGTACTGCCACACCATTCTAGAGCTCACTGGCATGTCCACCTGCAAACCCGCTTGGACTCCCATGGCACACAACTCCCAACTCTCCACGAGTAACTCTGAGGATGACCCAACCATCTCAGAGATGATCATCAATGGAAAACAGGTTTCATACCTCACTGTCATAGGGTCACTGATGTACCTAATTCTCGGAACCCATCTGGACCTCACCTACACCATGGGACACTCAGCCGCTTCAGCGCACACCCAAAGCTTCAACACTGGGAAGCAGCAAAAAGAGCATTGCAATATGTAAAGGCTACCATTGACATGGAACTCCGATTCAACGAAACAGAGCTCTCCATGGCCATGCACTTCCACGGATACTCCGATGTGGTAGTCCCAAGATCCGGACAACTCCTGGTCCACCTCCGGTTTTGTATTCATCAGCAATCATGGCACCATTTCCTGGTCAAGCAAACAGGAAAGTATGGTAGCTCTCTCCACCACCAAATCAGAGTATATTGGACTTAGCAACGCGAGACAACATCTAGCTTGGCTTCAGACTTTCTTTGATGAAATAGGACATTCACAAAAGGTCCCCACTGAGTTGTTCTGTGACAATCAAGCAGCAGTCATACTAAGCCGGGATCTGCAATTCCGAGCGCAGACAAAACACATCCAACGGAAGTACCATTTCGTCCGATATGATCTAGTTGGAAAAGGGGAAGCAGTGATCCGATACATCTCCACCAAAGACATGGTAGCAGATATCCTCACAAAACCTCTTGCAAACTAGCAACACTGGAAATTCATTCATGGTATGGGATTACACCTACACTCGAGTGGGAGTGTTAAAATACAACCAACTCCAGAGTGACCTACAAATTCCAGAGCTTTTTATCTCTTCTGTCTATTACCCCGCATCCGGAGTTGCCTCACCAACTCCGGAACATGTTCTTTTCTTTGCCGCTCGGTAACACCTTACCATCACGTCTCTATATTGAGGTACGAGTCTGCCTCCACCACTTAGTATATAAATCCTTCACTTCTTCTTAACACCTCAGTTGTTATCACCCACTTGGCAGCGTCTGAGGTGAGTTATTCCATAGTTAATACTAGCTCCGAGACTCATGTCCGTAGCTCCGGTCTACTCCGGTCTTTACCAGCCCGGACTTTCTCGGACTTTAAAACAGTCTACTAGGACTATATGCTCTATGTAGTACTATATTGTAAATTGTTTTTTTTCCAGATGTTGTTCTAGGTTGACATAGGATTTTTCCTTCTGCTCGGCATGTATAGAGGCCGTATGCATAGGATAGCGAACTTAGGGACTTGAGCAATTTTAGGACATGTACAAAATAAGTATTTCCCCATCCCCAAAAGTACAGTTTCCATCCTAATTCGGACAACAACGTGACAAGCGTGACTCGATGCAATAGTCTGTGACCAAATGTCTCCAGACATTTTGGTTATCAGCAGATCCTGAGTTTAGAGAGGGTGCCAAAATGGATGGTGTCGAGACTACCTTACCCCTTGGAATGACCAATCTGCTGTGCGGTGCCTGAATGCAGCATGACTTTGTTGGAAATTTCTGGCGGCCATGATTAGTCATGAACATACATTATAAGGTACCCATTTCCCACCAGCCATGTTAAGGCATGTTCATGGGTAATGATCTCCATTATAAGGGCATGATAAATACTCTCATGCCATTGTAATACTACCAGAATCCAAGTCACACTCTCATATCTGTGGCCTTATAATGACTTGTAGTGCTTGCAAACTATGACAAGGTTCATGTGAATGCATTAAATGGCACTTTAGTTCATTTTAATGGATGTTTATCCCCTGCCAATCCACCTTATATCAATTTTGCCCAATGACGAAGAGGTAATAACCACTTGCAGTCATGGTCATGGTGGCACCATCATCCTTGACATCACCTTCACCTTCTCACCCCCCTCGTTGTCTTCTCTCCGTGGTACGTTATCATAGTGTCCTTGATGCGGTGGGGTCATGGTTGTGGTCGTACCCTCCTTGACACGTCATTGTCATCTTTCTCCTTGTTGTCCCCTCCCCGTCGTCGTAACCTCATCCTCAACACATTGGGGTTGTGATTGTAACTGCATTGCCGTTATCTTCCCTCCATTGTCATGACCTCATCCCCAAGGTGTTGCCGTTGTGGTTGGGTCCTTGTCATTGTCATTTCATGGGCTCGGTCGCTGTCACGTCACCATCATGTCCTGGTGGCAATTGCTTCCCCATCATCGTGTGATCGTCATCATCACCGTCGTCATGTGTCCTCAACACGTCTTCGTTGTCCTGCATATAGGGTGTGTTGACGAGCTGTTGGGCTTGTTGACTGTTAGGGATGTGTGGGCATGTGGATGCAGGGCGTGTGCATTGGCATCGCTGTCCTGTTGTCGCCCTCGTCTTCATTGTCACTGTGTCTGATGGTACGAATAGTGTTCAGAAGTCCGGTCTAGTCCAGTTTTTTCCCTAAAAATTGGGAAACCGGACTTTAACTGGTCTTTTTATAGTTAGGATTTGAGGCAACCAGACCAAAACTGATGGCAACTGGTCCTGAATAGTCCTGCTATCGGTTGCAACCGGTTGTGACCAGTTGTTTTGTATGCTGAAAATATACATATGTTATTATAAAAACATGTGCATATCACGCATTTCAGAGGGTCCCTTAAATGCGCAGAATGTATAGACCTGATTTAGAGCTTTCCAATGGTCCAAAAATCATGAATTTGGTCAAGAAATGAGTAAAATACAACTATTTTAATATAAAACATGTGTGTTTCACACATTTCAGGGAGTACATGAAATGCGGGATACATATATATGTCATATATAGCTTACCAGGACCGGTTACACAAAGACTGGTTGCAACCAGTTGGCAACCGGTCTTTTTATTTTCAAATCTTGAGACAACTGGACCGATGTAAGTTCAAATTTTGAAAAGACTGCAACTGAAGTCCAGTTGCAACCAATGTTAGTCCAGTCCGGTTGTCGGTCTTTTTGCGGTCTTGAACTGGACTTCAGAACACTAGGTACGAATGCAGTTGTACACACATCATTGTCATGGTGTTGTCATCATCATCTTCCTGTCCTTTTCAATGTCCCCTCATCACTGTTGCATCGTGGTCGTGGACGCCCCTGTCCTCAAGGCATCATTATCATTGTTGTCGCTCCCTCATCATGGCCATGTCATGGTGTGGGTGCGGTCGTGCATACATTGGTGTCGACGTCCTTGTGATATCGTTGGTGGTGACAGGTCAATGTTGTCCCCATCGTCCCCTCGTCGCAGTGGCATTGTGGTCGTGGACATCACATCCCCTGGGTCCTCATTGTGTTGACCACATCCCAATTAGACTTGTCAATGACTGGGGAGGTGTGGAGGCAGCATAGTGAGTTGAACAAATTTCTGAGCTTGTTGACAGCTGGGAAGAATGAGTGGGGGTGTAGGTGCAGAGCGCACGCATGGCCCATGTGTTGTTGTTGTGTCCCACATTGCATGATGTGGTGCAGTTGTGCACGTGTCGGCATCGTCCTCATGGCACCATTGGTGACCCATGGTGTCATGTGGTAGGATGGCCAGAGGTGGTGGGGGTGGCACATCGAAAGAGCCATGCTTGTCGATTCCATGGGGGAATGTAGAGGTGCCAAGGTTGCCATCGAACGAGCCGTTGTGCTCATCAGGTGAGAATGGAGGTGGCGGGCAACACCGTCAAACAAAGCCGTTGGCTAGGCTTGTTGACAATCGGCAGGAGGGTGCGGAGGTGGTAGGCGACACCACTGGCATGCACGTCGTTGTGGTTGTAGTTCAACAGGGTGGAGTGAAAATTTTGTGACATGTCACGCGAGTGCCAATGATGTCGGTCATGTGACTGATCACTCAAAAAAAATCTAAGTCCTGCATTATAACCCCCCGCCCAAGGGTGATTTGCATGTGCATTATCTTGCTGACAGCAAGGTCATAATCTTACTTACTTTGAATGCAGATTCTAAACATAAGTGAATAACAGCTATATGCAGAAAAAAACCTCAGAATTCCAAATTTCAGGTTTCTTTCAATAAATTAAGACATGGGTTCACCTTGCATCATTGTGGGGCAGCAAAACAAAATTAGCGTGCCAAAAAAAACAGATACAGTTCGCTATTCTGCAAACACTGCTGTCGCATACTATGTACATCACTACCACCACTTCAAAATATATGTCTGCAATGAAGATTGCCGTTTCGTTAGCGTCCTAGTGAAGATATGAGTTGCACAATTGACTTACATTACTGTCATCACATTTTACACATCCCAATTTTCGTCAATAAACTTTTTGAGCGCATTGATGTGACACCAAAATTGTGCAGTGAAATGTTCCAGATGACACTCGTTCCACAACATATGAATAACGGCATCATTCAATTTGTGCACTTCTGCTGCTGTTTGCCTGAAAGGCAAACCAAAAGTTGAAATTTAGTTTGTAACCGCCAGATAAATGGAAAACCTGAAACGAACGCTCTGATGCATTTCTGCAATGCAATCAAGTCGCATGTTTGAATGTGCAAACACCAGTCGGGCAGTGACGAATGATGAAGAGTAATGACGAATGGTTTTTGCAGTGTTGCACAGTTGTGCACGACCGAATTATCATGATAGATTTTGATGGTCGCTACATCATCATCTAAGTTGCAGATGTCCTTATCGCAAATGACATCCCCTTTGATGGTGACAGTTTCGCCACAAAAAAGATTATAAGCATCATGGCTGTTTTCACCTCCGGTGTGCGTTAGGGGCTCCAATAAACGGCAAGTTACAGCAGTTGGTTCTGAATCTTGTATGATTTGCGCTTTGGTGTGGATGTCGTCAGAGAAAAAGACCATACAGTTTGCTAGTTCATTTGGCATGATGGAAGTCACCATTTGAGCCAAAAAAAAAACTAAACTAAACACTCCTAAACTTAAAGAGGGGTCACTCCGCCCCAAAAAAAACATGTTGCATGGTGTGTTTTACAAGAAACTGAACGACACTCGTCACAATATGCATCCATGTAATATATGGTTCAACATCTCCTGTTCATTGCAACGGTTCACCATCATTGTCAACATGTACATAAAGCAATGATCACTTACTGTGAATCCAAATGAGTAGGTCCAAATTTGCGTTCGAAGTAGTCAGCTTTCATTTTCTCTGTGAGTACTTGAAGACATTCATCTTCAGTTTGTAAATCTTTACATGGATTGTGCGTGAACAGTTTGTTGTTGAAATTTCTGAGAAGTCAAACATCATCCATAGAGCAGCTGCATGACAATGCGACATAAGCATTAAAACCATTCAGAGAAAAATTAGGAGTTCGTCCAATATCTATCACCACTTTGCCCATTGTTTGGCCCTGTGCTTTGAAGTCCATGAATGCATATGCCAGCGTGAGGCAAAATTGACGACGTGAAACTGTCATAGTCGGTTGCTTGCCAATTTGAAACTTGGAAACTGCTGATGCTAGAGGGACTTCATTTCGTTGCAAGTCGGGGAGAGGCTGAAGCTCTGTAAAGTCTAGTCATAGAATAATAAACGCAGGAGGATAACGCAGTTGTACCGTGTGAATCCCACTTATCGATGAACAAATCAAAGTTGGCTCTTGTTCATCTAGAACAATCTTAGAAATCGTTCTGCAAGAACCATTGG
The DNA here is from genome assembly GCA_038093035.1 of Boletus nancyae. Lineage (NCBI taxonomy): Eukaryota > Fungi > Basidiomycota > Agaricomycetes > Boletales > Boletaceae > Boletus > Boletus nancyae. The sequence continues at coordinate 23,568 of JBBPRL010000059.1, read as the reverse complement.
CAAGATTGGCGACAGTGGCTAAATTGCGCATCACCATCACCTTCATTCCTTCTGCCATGCGAATCTCGGATGGTAGATGACCAGTATGATCCAGTGTAAGTGCTGAAATCGTCCTCCATTCTTTACTAGACAACACATGGTTCTTCACCGAGTCTTCAGCTGGTGCAATGTACAAAACCTTTCCAGAGCTTTTGTAATACTTCACAATTGCAGTGTCATTCCATTCTTCGCGCACACAATTTCTCGGCATGATCAACACTGCATCTTTCTATGGAGTTGTCTGAAAATCGGGAACACAACATTCACCGTTGGTAAGTACCAAATGACGAATGCATCAAATATCGTCAGAAGTGCATTGACCGTAACGAGCGCATTTCAGAATCACATTCCATGCTTCATCAGTTACTTGCATTTGCTTGTCAAGCACAATGACAGTTGTGAACTGCTCATATAAGTTTCATCCGATGGTTCCTAATGCAGATAGAAAACAAAGCCTTTCAAAGTTGAGCAACGGGAGGAAGTTGATGAAAGTCTCCTAACAATAGCATAGAAAGACCGCCAAAAGGAATCATAATGTGCATGTCTCTTTCACTCACACGCACAATCCCGACCACTTGTGACACACGTGCCAACAGCTCGGTAGTTGCTTGACTCATTTTGTTGATGCAACCAAGTACTTTGTTCAACATGTTGTTGCGACGCCATTCGCACATTAGCGGCGACGGATTTGTCGCCCATCCATCCATTCGGGGTATTCTACGAGCATGAATTCCAGCCCACAAGTGAACTATACACCCTCCAATCAAGCATGCTGCGACACCCGTGGTAGCAGTTCGCGCGAAAGAATGTGCGATACCTATTCTCACTTTCAGCCTAATTCGTTAAACTGATTGTCATAAAGAAATTGAATCAATGCTTGAAGAACTTTCGTTTTGCCTGTCCCGCCTGGACCAGTGATGATCATTAGCAGAGGTTTGTCTTCTCTGTTCAGCAATAAACCCAACAAAAGGTTCTTTAGGATCGTGAATGCCACTGTTTGTTCTTCATTCAGAGTAACCTAAGGTAGTCCTTCAATGTCGCCTAAAAGAGGATCGTTCCACAAAACTTGCGCCAAGACTGGTTTTGAACATGAACTTCCGCTGAGCGACACATCACCTTTCTCTACCTCAATTTCATCATCAAAAGAAGCACCAATATCTTTCTCAGCTTCGCTGATAATATTCAACCATCGTTCAAACAGCACTTTGTCCTGCTTGACTTGGCGATTGGCAATGAGAGCAGCTGGAACAGTCATTTGTAGATCATCGAAGACCTTAAACTCATTTGCAATGTTCATTGCAATTCTTGCATATAACAATTCTGAACTTCACCCGTCAACCATCAATGCCATTTCATCGTCAGATTCATTTTCATCGGCAATGTCTTCTACTTGAACAGTAACAACATTTTCGTCTTCTTGTTGTCATTCATCGTTTGCATTCATATTCTGCACATAAGAGACACTCCTGTTTTCATGTGCCTTGTCAGCGCAATCGTAATAGTATTGTAAGTTGTCCAGAGTGTGAAGCTCTGCAACAGTTGCGTTATGCTCCCAAGCATCAAACACCTCTTGAAAAGAACAATTGTCCACCTTAATGTCATTGATATACCACCATGGTTTCAAAAGAGCAAGAACGGAGCACAATATAAACTTTGATTTCTAAGTCAAGAAAACTGAAATGTTCCAGTTCTTCACCTCTATCAGCATATTCACGAATTTCATTGTTCAATCGCAATTGTCCACAGTGGTCCATTTTAACAGTAGCCATTTCGATGTTCTCGTTCTACGTTCACTTTACATCAACAATAACATAGCCTCGAGCTGTGAAAAAAACTTACCGTTTCCTCTTCACGCTCCAGATATGTATGTTCACATGCTTTGTCCTTCATATCATCATCACTGAACAGGTCAGTAGTTTCATCAAAACTGTTTCGCAAAACAAAATATGAAAAAGAAAACTCACTTTCTGTGAACATCCAGGAAAGGCCATATCTTTTTAAGGAAAAAAAGAACTGAATTGAAACGAATGGTGATGAAGTCATGTGAGATGAATCAATCACCCCATCCCATAATATAGCTGATGACTTCTGGAGCACTGAACTCTTGTTCTCGTGACAATGTGTTAGCACATCGTTGTAACAATTGTTTATTAACATCTCGAGCATCACCGCTCAAAGGACTACCTTTACCCATTGATTGAAATGCGTAAGATTTAGCCAGAAGAGCTGAGACGTTAGAACAATGTTGTTGATTTTTTGCCACATAGGAGGTGATGTAGTAGCTGATATCCTTTGTATTGTCTCCATTTGTTAACAACTTGATGTCGTGATTTGTGCACGTACAGAGAACGAGACTTGGATTCCAAGCGTTCATAGTTTCTATAATTTAAACATCAGTTTTTTCAGAATTCACATTTGACAATTTTCCAACCAAGTGTTTGTTGTGCATTCCAATTTTCTGTAGAGTCAATCCATGCCTGTTTTGTGAGAGGAAAAGGAGCACGTCGTTTGCACATTACTCTTCCTTGAATGTTCTTCGAACATGCAACCAAGCACTTGTGCATTTGCACCGCACATATAATTTGTGCTATTTGCCTATTTCTTGTGGTTCCATCTGAATCTATGTTGGGATTGTGTCATATCCATAATATTCGCCAAGTCCAACTCTGGACCTCCAGACCAAACTCCTCACCAACTCTGGAGTGTTCTCGCGCAAGACGTAGTCGCGGGCGATCGGACTTGTATACCCAACACTCTATCTCTTTACACTCTTCTCCATTTCATTCTTATGCTAGACTACATCTAGTTACGCTACGCAGTTGCACAGTCTTCTGTAGTATTACTCTGGACCTGACCTATGGACTGCACCTCCGCTCTCTTTACGATACCCAGACTCTGTATATAAACTCGAGTACTCCAATGTATTTACCTCAGTTCGAATATTGACTTGATCACACTCTTGTCCCTGTCGTCTCACTCCGACCAATTCCGCTTAGGTTCTAACACTCTCATGTTAGGACTTATACTTTGACACGAGTCCTATCTCCGAAGTTCCAGGACCAGACTTACGACAAGGGCGCACCACACAAGGTGAAGCCAACGTCCCGACCGCACGCCAAAACTCCAGAGTTCCGGAGTTTGTACTTAGGAGTTATACGGTTCAGGTCTACTATATGAGACACATCTCTCCCGTGGTGCATGCAACATACTTCCGGTGTCAGTGACTCGTGATGAGCTCGGATGTTTTGAGTGATGTATTGTGCGACCCGAGTTTGAAAATGTTCCAACAACAACAGTTCCTTCATTTTCACATGAGTAGGGGTGTCCGACAACCATAAAATCATGTGAAGGTGTAGTGTCCCACGACCTTGCACTTCAACCATCCTGGCATATGCTTCAATCGTCCATAACACTCCTTTACGATGATGCATTTCAGAACGAGGAGTTGAGGGAGATATCCCGAAAACATCTTGTAGCAAAACACGAATGATGAAATGAAAGAAAAAGGCCGCTGCATAAGGATCATTTGCGATCCTACTAAGCCTTGCTAACGCATCAGGACCACTTGTAGGGTCAAAACAATCTAAATCAATCTCTGCGCCCATAAGAACTTGTGCGATCAGATCATGAATATCTGCAGGATTGATCATAATCCAGATAGAAGGAGGTGACTTGAGAATAGTCATTCCCCAAATCTGTGAATGTACACCTGTAATTTTAAAAGTATTGTAATCATCGAAATCTACTGCATAAATGGTACTGCACTTTTGCGAGACTCATCTGTGCCCATCACTTTTGACCGGACCACTGAGACATGCTTTTTCAACTGGGCAACTGCAGGATTCGAAATTGCTTTGTTTTGCTTTTCTTCTTCACTGCTACGTATTAGTTCATCCACTCCAATTCCTTGAAACATTGTCGCATATTGAGAAAATACGCTCTTCTTGATTTGCAAACAAGCAGACAAACACACTTGACATTTTTGCAGGACGCCAAAGACCTGAAAAATAAAACAAACATCCAGACAAAAACACTGATCAAAGTAACGCAACACACAGTGAGCATGTTCTGCATACTGTTGAATGAGTAGTATACGAGTTCCAACCCCTAACTGTAGTATTAGGTAATCTATTAGTGTAACACTATATAGCATTCGAACTCAGCGTCTGAGTTCTAATAGACTCTTATCATCTAACCACAATGTGTGCCCTCAAGTCACAACTAACAACCAACGGTGCGTCATAGCAGCGTTTCTACTATGTAGAACATGTTGTTTAACAGGTTATGAGCCCTGACACACAACATGCCAGTGTGTTAACACACTGCCAGCTATCTGCTACATCAGACGCCTTACCATTGAGCCCAACACTGCTTTATGCGCGAACGGCTCACTAGTTGTACCCAACCACTGTGTATTCGTGCGAGAGAGCACTAGGGGGAACCTATGTCAGTACGGTACACTGACACCTTACATTGTAGAAACTATGTCTACCAACTCAACCATCTCCGTCGATGTCCTCTTGACCATCGAGCTTAGGCTCTGGTCATACGAGATTGAATGCTCAATGAGAGAAAAGGGCCTCTGGCTCATAGACGACACAAGGAAGTACACACCCCCTTCTTCTGCCCCCAAAAGGCAGCTCTCCATGCCTCCCCCCATGAGGCTCCCCAAAAGGCTTCGGATCACTGATCCATTGCCAGAAGATATGAGCGAAGAAGTAGAGGTCCCGGTGGTGCTCTGGCTTCCACCATCACCTTTCTTGTCACTCATCCTAGATGCCATTCAGGATTATCATCCGGCTTTCCCTCTCTTCAGTACGGACCAAGGAACCATCACAAATGGTTCCTGAAGATGTTCCATGCTCGCCGCCATCTCAGGCGCTACCTTTGGATTTCCTTCAGGAAAGATTTCCGGGATATACCTTCTCGGATGAGCTCCCTTCATCAATGTCGTCATATTCTCTCAGCCCTCCTTTCATGGAGGAAGATCCTCTCTGGCTCGGAAGGGACATGTCACATGATGAGCTTATAGCTCACTATGACTCCTTCCTTGAAGATGTACGAGAGCAGGAGGTTAACATTTATTGTTACTTCACCCTTGAAGATATCATGACTGATGAGTTTGACTCACAGTTCTTCAATTATTCCGAGGTCAAGGGGAATTGTACATACCATGACACGGACCAACCGTGGTATGTCCCCACCTTCCTTTGTTCATCCTACTTGGACACTAATGCGCGAACCACTTCGCTGCAGAACGAAAATGTATATACATCTTCGCATGTCCCTGTAGTAGATAAAATGGACAATTCTACAACCATCTCGCTCCCCATGTGTGATAAACAAAATCCACAAGTGAGATTAAGTAAAAGAAAGGAAAAGGAACAAAACCACCATAAAGTCCACTTTTCATCCACTGCAGACAATATGTCCTCATCTGTATTCACTGCACCAGCGTGTAATCATAATACAGATTCCTCTCTGGACACTATATGTGTGCATGGCTCGAAAGACAAGTGTGATTGTTGCCACTCCCATAATCCACTTTGGATTCTCGACTTCAGAGCATCCATGCACTTTTTCCCTGATAAAAGTGATTTCATTGAGTACCATCCCTTGTCTCAGAAGGATTGGATACCCATCTACACGGTGAGCGGTGTCCTCCATGTGACTGGAAAAGGTACATGTGCTGTTCGCTGGCTAGATGAAAATCGCCGCCCACATGTACTTAAACTACACAACACTGGACACATCCCTAACTTGGGAGTCCGGCTTGTATCACTTGGGTAGCTCATGTGTGCTGGTACTGAAGTAAATAGAAATACCTACCAGATTGATCTCCTCTATGAAGATGGTGAGCTTTTAGCTCCCTTCACTCCTGGTAAAATGGGTCATAACATGTATATTATTGAGCATGTCCCATCTGCTGCTGCCCACACACAATCTGAAAAATGGATTGACTATGATATCATGCACCATCGTTTCGGTCATCCTTCCAAGGAAGTTCTCAAGCATGCGCGCAAACACACGCGCAATTCCCCTGAATCTATTGAGTTTCCTGCACAGGACTCTATTTGTCCTGGGTGTGGGAAAGGCAAAATTCCCAACCGCCCCTTCTTGCTGGACTCAAGTTGAGTGTCATCTGCTTTCGAGCTTGTCCACTCGGATTTAAAATCCTTCCCAACGGACTCCTATCGTCGGTATAAATACATTATATCATTCTTTGATGACTATACGTCATTTGGCTGGTCACACCTCTTGTGCACGAAAGATGCTGCATTACAGGCGACCAAACAATTCATCTCAATGGTGGATACTCAGTTTAATGCCAAAATCAAAGGATGGATGTCCGATGCAGGGGGAGAGTACAAATCTCAAGCCTTTGACAAAGTGTTACTTGACAATGGGATATGCATATTCCAGAGTGCACCCCATACCCCACAACAAAATGGTCATGCAAAGAGGTTTATACGCACCATTATGGACAAATCTGAATCCATGCACCTCGAGGCTTGCATTCCAGAGTCCTGGTGGGAGTTTAGCTGGGATCATGCCATACATCTGTACAACAGGACACCTATCCGCCGACATAACTGGCGAACCCAATACAAACTTCACCATTCCTCACCCCCAGACATAAGCCACCTTTGCGTCTTTGGCTGCGGAGCATATGTACATCTCCCTGAAGATGTCTGCGCCAATAAGCTAGCCCCTAAGTCTGAGCTCATGGTGTACCTAGGTGTTGCACCTGGAAACACTTCAAATTTCCTATTTATGTGATCCCCCAATAAAGTTCTTTTACTTCAACGCATGCTCTCTTTGATGAGAAGCGCTTTCCTAGGTGCGATAAGAATCCTCCATGTCATACGCCAGTGGATCGCGCTACCCAACCTAATCTGGTTGATGTTTACATCCCGGATATACCCTCGGATGAGGACTTCATTCCTCGTGTTGGCAACCCGCCTGCACAACGTCCAGCATCTCCACATCCACCCTCTCCTCCTAGTCCTCCTTGCACTCCATCGCCGGGACCACCTCCATCTCCACCTCGCATTTCTGGTAAAATGCCTGCCCCCTCTCGGGTTAAGGCAGTCCCTCCTCCACCTGCACACCCTAAATGTGATACTCACGTGCCTAAACGGCCCGATAATGTCTATGGTGACGACCATCCGACAAAACAGGTGAAGGATATAGAAAAATATACTGAATGGCGCAAGCATGTAGAGAATCCTGGTCCATCCGGATCAGATATGCCTGGTCAATTTCCCAGCACACCTGCTGTTCCTAGCGGATCTAAGGAGCGATCTCCCTCTACCTCCTCTAACGAGTCTGAGTCCGAGGTTGAAGACCTCCTAGAGCAACTATGCCGGGAAGGGGGAGCAGACTTTATTCAATACCTGCTCTCAAAAGCGATTCAGCACACACCCACAGACCCTAGTGCTAAACCCATACTCGAATGGACATTTAAGGATATCACCAAACTACCTGCAGCAACTCAAGAAGAGTGGAAAACTGCCTGTCACGAGCAGCTTGACATGCTAAAACAAAGAGACATATTCGATATCGTTGATCAACCTAAAGACCGACGAGTTATCAAAAACTGATAGGTATTCAACGTCAAACCAGACGGTCGTAAACAGGCACGACTAGTCGCCAAAGGATTCTCCCAGATCAAAGACATAGACTTCGATCAAATCTTTTCTCCAGTTGTGCGCTATGAGACCGTCAGATTGATGCTGGCTCTGGCTGCCCTGGACAACTGGCATATGGAAGCCATAGACATTAGATCTGCCTACTTGTATGGCAATCTAGATGAAGAGATCTACATGGAATTCTCTGAAGGATTTAAAATCCCTGGCTTTGAAGGCAAGGTCCTCCGCCTTAAGAAAGCGTTGTATGGACTTAAACAAGCCAGATTAGCCTGGTGGAACACTCTAAACGAGTCCATGAAAGAACTCGGATTTGAACATCTCAAATCCGATCCTGGCATCTTCCTCTTCAGAAGGAAAGGCTCGCATGTGGTTGTAGCCATTGTCTATGTAGACGATGCCATATTCTGTGGACCTACCAAGGCCATAGTCGATGAGATCAAAGGCCACTTTATGTGAAAATGGGAATACAGAGACCTTGGTGTAGCCACTGAGTTCCTCCATATGCGCATCCAGTGTCAAGGAAAACGGATACTAGTCAACCAGTGGGCGTATCTGGATAAAATAATTGAACGCTTCAGATTGCAAAATGCACATCTTGCACCCACTCCTTTGCCTCAGGGGTATTATCCTCTTAAATATGATGGCCCTGTAAACCCAGAATTGCGAACCCATTCCAAACTATTATTGGATCATTAATGTACATCATGATCGGTACCTGTCCGGATATTGCATACACTGTCACTGCTTTATCTAAACATGCTGCCAATCCCACTGAGGAACACGTAAACAAGGCGCTGTACATTTGCCGCTACCTTCTTGGAACCCGCAACTATGCTCTCATATTCGATGGAGCAAGGGATCTGGATTAATAGTGGATTGGGCATCCAACCCAAACAATAGACGCTCTCAGACTGGTTGGTTTATTACACTAGCCAATTGCGCTTTCAGCTGGCGATCGCGACAACAGAAGCGCGTTGCCTTATCTGATTGTAGCAGACAAGTTGTCTGGATCTGACAATTACTTGGTGAAATGGGTTACAAACTCAAACCAACCCCTATCTGTGGTGATAACCAAGGATCCATCTTTATGTCATCCAACCCAGTTACAGAAACACGGAATAAACATGTCGAAATACTATGGCATGCAGTACGTGACTGGATCGAGGATGGCATTATCGAAGTATTTTACATCGAAGGTGCATTTAATCTTGCAGACATATTCACAAAGAACCTCAGGTGAGTTAAGTTTGAACAATTCCGTTCAGAGTTAGGCCTAGAAGTATTCTGATCTTCCATAGCCTACTTTTACTATTTACTATACTCTACATACTTATGCACCTGAAGATGGCTGCTCAGCGAGAGGAACTGTTGAATGAGTAGTATACGAGTTCCAACCCCTAACTGTAGTATTAGGTAATCTATTAGTGTAACACTATATAGCATTCGAACTCAGTGTCTGAGTTCTAATAGACTCTTATCATCTAACCACAATGTGTGCCCTCAAGTCACAAGTAACAACCAACGATGGGTCTTAGCAGCGTTTCTACTATGTAGAACATGTTGTTTAACACATACAAAATCTTGTGTGGGTGTTGGATTTCAAATCCGCCATAACCATACGGAAAAAGGCATGGAAAGGCTCCTAACAAATGGTTTGGATTATCGGTAGTACCTTCAAATTGATTCCCTTCTTCATCGCGATGAGCATATTCATTAACAAAGTCGCCACCATGTTGCATGACGTAACATTCACCATCACTTCCGCCAACCGCATTACGGAAAGCGTGACTGAGGATATCACGATCAGCGACATCTGTCACACTTGCATCGACTATGCCATATGATTGCATAGGAACAACATCAGCTTCATATTGACAATCTACATCAGATATCTTACAAAAAAAAACCCTACAAGACCGTTGCTTACTATTAATGTCATTTTCACAATCATTGTCATCAACACTACTTTTATCATCGTCGACATCTAAACCACAATGTTCATCAGCAAAACCCTTAGGTCTTTGTATAGATCCAGACAGGTCTAGACAGGTCTCACAGTTCTTACAGGTCTAGACAGGTCTAAATATATCTAGCCAGGTCTACACAGGTCTAAGAAACTTGGCCAGGTCCACACAGGTCCAATATACCTAGCCAGGTCTACACAAGTCTGAGGAATCTAGCTTATTTCTGACAGATCTAATAAATCTAGCCAGACATGTAAAGTCTGGCCAAGTCCACATAGGTCTAATAAATCTAGCCAAGGATACACAAGTCTACTACAGCCGAGTATACACAGGTCTAATAAATCCAGCCAACTATATGCAGGTCTTACAAATCTAGCCAAGTATATACAGGTTTAATAAATCTTCCCAAGTATACACAGGTCTAATAAACCCCGCCAAGTTCAATAGATTTTGCCAAGTATACACAGACCTAGCAAACCTTAACAGATCTTCCCAAGCCCATACAGGTCCTATAAATCTGATCTAATAATTAAATATATATATGCCTGGTCAGCACTGTGGATTTTCTCAGAAAACTGTTTCTCTTGTTTAATATACATAATAAAACGATAATAGTGGCTATATGAGGTATCAATCCAGTGGGCAAATGCACTCATCAGACTCATCCTCAGAAAGATCATAAACACACCTATTTTCATGATAAATATAGAATAAGATACAAAATAAAACTCACACCTAGCATCCTCAGCCCATTTCTGTCGCATGGAGTTGAGCTTTGGTCCATGATATGAATGAGCAACAACATTGTGGATCTGGGACATCATAGTTAGATAATCTTTCTTGTTCTTCTCCACCAGAACCTTATGCTTCTCGATTGTACCATGCTCAGCATAAAGGTCCAAAAACCCTTTCATCTGTACAGAAATCATTGAATATATTGACTTATAACGATAGAAACAGACTTACGATAGCAGCAACAAATAGTAATGCAGAGATTGGAACAGATTTCTTGAACTTATTATGTTTCCGAAAGGTCTTGGAGCTGTTGTGATAAAAACAATTGATACATGCTTGACGTAAAGCCTCATGAGCAAAATTTGATGTCTTCCCCTAACAGATTGTGTGAAGATCAGGATAAACTTCATAGATCAAAATACTCACATTCCCGTCTCGTGGCCCTTGCAAGAAGAAAAACTTTGAAGCATATCTCATAGCCTTCTTCTTGACAGATGCTCAATGCTCATTCTGATTCCGAGCTGTCTCGTCAGGAAAAAGATTGTACTCCCTCTTTACAATCTCAGTGATTTCACCTCGTATTTCACTTCAAAAGATATAGATGTCATTCCATATCTACCATTAATCAGTCTAATTTCAAATCCATTAAAATGTCTCACCAGCTTTCACATTGATTTTTTATACCGATGATAATAATCTGATATAATGTTAGAGTCAGAAAAATAAAATGTACGGAAACTTACCTTTCTCAACCTTCCATCCTTGCTTCACAAAGAATGCAAGTGATTGAGTGATACATTCCAAACAAATACTGTTCAAAGATGGGTCCATCTGGGGAAACAGATCATATATGATCTGATGGGTGCTGTTACGATTTGTTTCCCCCAGTACTCTTTTCCTCGGACTCACTGTTCCTTTCATCTATGGTTACCTTTCTATCCCACATCCCTGGCCCAATGGCCGTCACTTGTCTAAGTAGTCGTTTCCTTCCATCTGATTCATTGTTTATTCCTTATGACTCCATTGGCCACCAATGAGTCATTCTTCGCTTGTCATATTAGTGACTCCTTGTGACTCGACCTCGTATCTCCCACACCTGCCCTAAACTCCTAGGACAGTATATATATCCTCAATACTTGTCTTGTCTCCTTAGCTTAGATCTCCTCTGGACTCGATACCTTGTACACGAATCTAGCCCCTTTGACTTCGCTCGTCCCTTGACCCCCTTGAAAGCCTATGCCCGTGCTTTGAATGGGTGTCTCGTCCCTTGAAACTTTGAACCCGTCGAGTAGGAAACTCCCTCAACCGTCTCCACATGTTTCAAGTGGAAACCCACTTGAATGTCTTTGACCTCGTCCCCTCACAGAGGCTACATTTGCAGCCCTACCCAGGACCAAGCATAACAAAAGATCTAAGCTCTTTGAACATGGACCGCCATTGTTGCAGTTCTGTCTACTAGGCCCCCTGCCACTGCTGCACCAACACCTTCGAAACCCACCATGCCCACCAAAGAACTATGCCTTGGCCTCCCCGATGTCTTTGACAGAAGGGAAGAAAACTACCACCCCTGGATCACCGCAGTTAAACTTTACCTGCTGGTATAGTCGACTCCCTTATAACCCATACCCCTTGGGATAGGCGTTGAGGTATGCATTATGAGGGAGTATGGGGTATGCGAGAAAGTGGACATCAGGCGAAAAAAACTGATTATTCCTATGTATCATCTATGTGGTTGTGTAGTATGATATTCTAAGCATGCTTTGAGTCTCGTTTAGGTGGAAAAAAACTAGTTATCTTGGTATCTTTCATACTCTGTATTGCAAGTGTGCGTGTCTTCTGGCCAAACAAACCTAACATCGCCTCTAGCTTGGCAAAAGGATCATCAATTGCTGCCATGTATTTTTGCAAAACCCACACTGCCTGAAGAGCCTTGCAACATGTTGGGACAACATCAACTGTGACTTGTGCATCCGAACTGCTGGAACTGTCCACGCCATCATGCCCTGAACTCTCTTCCCACACTTTTTTCACATCCATCACGGCTTCGTAAATGTCCTTATCCATTGCGTCGAACATGTTGTGGGTTTCAGCAATGGGATTGAGGAGCTCAGAAAGCTGCATACGGTTTGAGCACTGGAGAGCCCCAGCTGACTCAAGATTGTCCAGAGCGGTCTCAATGGCTTCCTCGGCTTGCGAGAGGCCAGGATTGATGGTCTAGTTTTGGAAATATACCCCTGTAACTTATGGGTTATCACCCTCTAAGTAGCTATGAGGTATGGGGTATGGGGTATGTCACACATTCACTGCATACCAACTTGGGGAACAGAAAAAAGTATGTGTTACAAGGGAGTATGTGGTATATGGGGTATGGGTTATAAGGGAGTTGACTGTAAACGTCGACACCTACAACACTGACGAAAAATGTATTGCCTTCGCCCTCTCCTTTATGAAGAAAAGATCCACAGCCAACTTCGCAGCTGCCTTCATCGACGATGCACTTGCAAACTCCAAGTTAGGAAAATTCCCGGACTTCACCAAAGAACTAGAAGCTGCCTTCCAAACCACTGATCTCAAAGGGAAAGCTTTAGCTACCCTCCAGTCTCTCGCACAGAAGGGAAATGACATTCTTGGATATGTCACTGTCTTCAAAGTTGCCACCCACCAGAGCGGCATCACCGATGAAAACATCCTTACCTAGCTATTCTCAGAAGGACTCAACCCCACCCTCATGCACCGCATCTACTCCATGGACACTGTCCCCACCACCGTCGTTGAATGGTATAAGAAAGCAGAGGGATTCCAATCCCAAGTGGGACCGGTTGAAGCAGGTTGTCTCCAGCCACGAAAACAAGAAATCCACCACTTCCCTCACCCGACTCTACATACCCCCATCACAAAACAAAGACCCGAATGTCATGGACGTCGACGCCGTAAAAATCAGCAAGCTCACCCCCGAAGAACAAAAGTGTTGTATTGAGAAAGGACTCTGCTTCTGCTGCCGTAAAGGAGGCCACCTCAGCACGGCCTGTCCCACCATCCCTCCCGAGACAAAGAAAGTATGGAAGGTTCAAAAGGAAGAACCTGTTCCAAACCTGATGGAGATAGATGACAATGAAGACGAAGGAGTAGCTAGGATCTCCTTCACTTCCGCTGAAACAGATTTTTGAACCGGGAATTCTGTTTGATGCAGAGTCTCCCTAATGTAATGTGCGCTCCTGTACTTGTATCCACCTCCCCCAAATCTATGAGATTTCCTATCCAACTTGTAACCCCCTTGCACACGTTAAAAGTCATCAACACCTCTACCCTCATTGACAGCGGAGCCAATATCTCTTGCATTGACTGGCAATTCATCAGAAAACATCGCCTCCCCACTACCAAACTTGAAATCCCCATTCAAGTCCAAAATGTTGACCAGTCAACGAACAAAAGTGGAGAAGTCCGCTTCACCTGCACCATGTTCACAAACATCGAAGGAATTGCCCAGAAGCACCTCTTCTACGTTATGAACTGTGGAAAGGAAAATGTCATCCTTGAGATCCCCTGGCTCCACTCCATGAACCCTGTCATCAACTGGGCCAGAAAAACCATGACCATCTCCGAGTTGTGCGACCAGTCGAAAAACCTCTATGCCATCCACGCCGCCGACCTGAAACGACATGATTCCCACTTCCCAAAACTCAACCCCCAAACCATCCACCATGTCAACATCGACTCCGTCTGGGACTCCAGACTCTGTGAATACCTTGACATTGATTCTGGTGATGACTATCTCCGTCATACTGTCAACAACCAAGCCATTAACCGAATTGTCCGAGGAGACTCTCGACGCTTCGTCCTAGGATCCCCCGTGTGTGCAAGACTCGCTACTGCGACAGAGCTAGCCATAGCTACTGAGAAAGCCAAACCCAAAGACACCCTCCCCGACGAGTATAAGGAGTTCACTGAAGTCTTCTCCAAGGAAGCCACAGACCATGTACCGCCGTCCCGACTCTACGACCACGAGATCAACCTCAACAACTCCTTTACTCTGAAAATTGGGAAAATCTACCCACTCCCCCCAGATGAAAAGAAAGCCACAGAAGACTTCCTGGAGGAAAACCTTGCCTCAGGAAAAATCTGACCGTTGAACTCTCCCCAAGCCTCCCCATTCTTCTTTGTCAAAAAGAAAGACGGAAAACTCCACCCATGTCAGGAATACAGATACCTGAATGAACATACTACCCGCGATGCCTACTCCCTTCCTCTCATCTCCGACCTCATCAACAAACTCAAAGGAGCTAATCACTTCACCAAGTTCGATGTTTGATGGGGCTACAACAATGTCCCCATCAAAGACGGACACCAATGGAAGGCCGTGTTCATCACCCACAAAAGACTCTTCGAGCCAACCGTTATGTTCTTTGGACTCAATAACTCTCCCACCACGTTCCAGCGATTCATGAATGACTCTTTCCGAGACATGATTGCAGAAGGATGGCTCGTCATCTACATGGACGACCTCCTCATCTTCTCCCCCAATGAAACCCTCCACACCAAATGAACCAAATGGGTCCTCGAATGAATGAAGGAGCTAGACCTTCACCTCAAACTGGAGAAATGCCAGCTCACCGCCTCCGAGGTAGAGTACCTCAGGATGATTGTAAAACCTGGGCAACTCACCATGGACCCCGTGAAACTCAATGGCATCACCTTGTGGCCCACTCCAACCAAGGTAAAGGAAGTCCGTTCCTTCCTTGGCTTTGCCAACTTCTACCATTGGTTCATTCCCGACTACTCCACCATCGCCCGCCCGCTCCTTGATCTTACCAAGAAAGACCACCAATGGGAATGGACTCCCGCCTGCCAATCATCATTCGACAACTTGAAAGGGTTGTTCCTATCAAAGCCAGTACTCAATCTCCCTGACTTTGCAAAACCCTTTGCCATTGCCACTGACACCTTGAAGTACGCCTCCAGAACTATTCTACTCCAAACAGATACCAACGGCGATTGGCATCCCTGCTCGTACCTCTCCCAGTTGTTCATTCCCGCTGAACACAATTAGACATCTATGATCGTGAACTCCTCACAATTATCTGCGCACTCAAGTCTTGGAGACAATATCTCCATGGCTCCCTGTTTCCCATCCAGGTCTTCACCGACCACAAAAACCTTATGTTACGCTTGGTCCTGGGTAGGGCGGCAAGTGTAGCCTCTGTGAGGGGACGAGGGTTCGAAGGATGTTCAAGGGGGTTTCCTCTTGAATGTGAAGAGATGGTTGAGGGGGTTTCCACTCGACGGGTTCAAGGTTTCAAGGACAAGACACCTGTTCAAAGCACGGGTGTAGGCTTTCAAGGAGGTCAAGGGACGAGAGAAGTCAAAGGGGCTAGATTCGTGTACAAGGTATCGAGTACAGAGGAGATCTAAGCTAAAGAGACAAGACGAGTATCGAAGGTATATATATTGTCCTAAGGGTTTAGGGCAGGTGTGGGAGATACGAAGTCGAGTCATAAGGTGTCACCGAGTGACAAGAAAGGAATGACTCATCGGCGGCCAATAGAGTCAGTTGAAACAAACGATGACTAAGTATGAACGAGTCATCGAAGCTGATGGACCCGGATGGAATCTGATGGAAGGAAACGACTACCTAAGCAAGTGAAGGCCATCAGGCCGGGAACGTGGGATAGAAGGGTAGTCGTAGACGAAAGGAAACGATGAGTCCAAAGAAAAAGAGTACTAGAGGAAACGAATTGTAACACCTTACGTATTTCAGGCAAGCACAAAACCTACACCGACGACACATGTGATGGTTACTTGACCTCACTGACTTTGATCTTAAAATCACCCATGTTCCAGGAAAACTACTCGCTGGCCCCGACACCCTCTCCCGCCACCCTGACCTCCACCCTGATGAACCTGACAACAGTGACACTATCCTCCTCCCCGACTCCTTCTTTGTCAATGTCATTGACACCGCCCTCCATAAACGGATCTCCTCATCCTCCAAAGGTGATCCCCTGGTCCTCTAACATTTCCAGTCCTCCCTTGAGCCTGACATCCCTGCACAATTCCGCTCTCGGCTCTCTGACTGGAAGCATGAGGAGGGTGTTCTCACCTCCAAAGGCTGTGTTTACGTCCCCCCGACAGCTTCCTCCACCACTCCATCGTTGAACGATGCCATGAACATGAGATGGCCAGCCACCCCAGTTACCTCAAAACTCACCAGCTTGTTGCTGTGGAGTTCTGGTGGCCGGGACTTGCCCAATATGTTTGCCAATACATCGAAGACTATGCTATATGCCAGCAAAACAAGTCCAACACACACCCCACCATTCCCCCCCTCACACCAATCAAATCCCATGCCTCCCCTCCCTTCCAACAGATCTCCTGCGATCTAATCACTGATCTCCCCCTCTCCGATGGCTTTGACTCTCTCCTGGTCGTGGTAGACCATGGACTTACTAAGGGGGTAATTCTCTGCCCTACTAAGAAAACCATCACCACCGAAGGGATCGCCTCCCTCTTTTTTCACAAAGTCTACCTCTGATTCTGACTCTACGACAAAATCATCTCCGATCATGGTCCACAATTCGCATCTGCCTTCGCAAAAGAACTCAGAAAGCTCTTGAACTATGACCTCTCCCTTTCCACCATGTATCATCCCCAATCTGACGGTGAAACAGAACGAGTGAACCAAGAAGTCAAAACATACCTTTGGATCTTTGGCAGATCTGAACCCACTTCTTGGGCATCAAAGATCTCCCACACCAAATTCGCACACAATCATCGCACCCACTCTGTCACTGGACAATTCCCGTTCTATCTCATGTTGGGATACGAACCTCGCGCTCTCCTCATGATCATCTCCGCAACTTCTATCCCCACCATAGAGATTCACCTTAAATCCCTCTCCGCCGCATGAGATGAAACCCTCACCGCCCATGAACTTGCCTGCCAAGTCATGTTCTCCCAAAACCGTCGAGGCTTCAAACCCTTCGAGAAAGGAGACAAAGTATGGCTGGAAGCGAAGAACCTGAAATGCAACATCATCAACCTGAAGTTTGTGCCCAAACGGGAAGGACTGTTCACCATCGTAAAAGTCTTATCTCCCATCACATATCAACTCCACCTCCCGAAAGCCTGGAAAATCCACCCAGTCTTCCATGCTTCCCTCTTATCACCCTATCGCGAAAATGATGTCCACGGCCCAAACTTCCCCACACCACCTCCTGACCTCATTAACAGCGAAGAGGAGTATGAAATTGAGAAGATCATACAACACCGTGCAACCCAACGGCTCGGATGTACCTAATCCGTTGGAAAGGGTACTCAGCCAAAGAAGACTCCTGGATACCCGAGTGTAACTAAAAACATTCCATGTCCACCCTTGAGGAATATAAAAAGCTCCATCCCTCCGTCTTTTCCCCCATCACTCCTTCCTCCCAATATCCATCCTATTGAAAATGACCTCCCCCTCTTTGACCTCCACCTTGACTATCGATGCCGACATCTCATCCACACTCGCCAACCCTGGCTGAGAGCGTGATCGTGAATATTTCTCCGCCCCCGTCGCACTACCCGCCAACCTTCATGAGGAAGTTCACTACGTCTTCGATGAGGAACTCTCCCTCTCTGACGAAGAAAACCTTCCCCCACACTTTGTCTCTCCCCCTTCCTCTTCTTTTGATTCTCCCGTTTCTTCTTCCTCTTCTCCCCCTCCTCTTCCAATTCTACCCCCCAACTATCCCCACAATGACTCCGTCGTCTCTGTAGACCTCCCTTTAGCAGCCCACTGTTTTTGTAATGCTCCCACCTCAGCCGACTTTGAGGAACTTGTCAGTTATCTCAAAGACACCTATTTATGCGTACCCATTGAAGCTCACGTAGACATGCAATCCCCCCTCCAAGAGCTCTATCGTGTATATCTCCAAGTGAAACGTCTGGCAGTCCTCCGTTCTGCACCATCCACCCCTACACATGTAAACACCATGAGGATGATCGCTCACAACGTCCACAACAAAGCCAGGAAAGCCATCCTGGTCACCATGCTCAAACTCAGAATGTTGGAGTTCCTTCGAGACCTTGACTGCTACCTATGGGAACTTGCCCAAACACATCACACCTCCGCCGTCATTGCCCCCATGCATCACACCCCATCCGCATCCTCATCCCCTCTCACCCAGAGTGAGCTAGACAACCTTGAACATACCAACATCTGGTGGACTGGAGCCAGTGGAAGAGAACGACTCCCACGAGACCACCCCTGCTATCGCCAGGCATGTTTTCAATGTCATCGCTTAGGACACTTCAGGAAAGGATGTCCTGTCTATCAATGTCCCACCTGTCTCCGGTGGGCCCCTGGACATCCCCAACGAGAATGCTCCTTACACCGCCAGCTGGCACCTGCTCCCACTCGCTCCCCAGTTTCCTCTTGCTCTTCTAACTCCTCTCACCGTCCCCAAGGAGGGCACACCATCCGACGCACCCATAGGATGCATCCTCACCACCGCCCTCTCGCTGACCAGATTGAACAAGCTCCCTCCCCTGTCGACTATGGAGATGATGTGCACAGTGACACCACATGACGGGCTCCCCCGGCGCCAGCTATAGGGATTTCTAGGAAGTCCTTGACATTGCTTCGGACATAAACGGGGGTAATGTTACGATTCATTTCCCCCTGTTGGAGATACAGCTGTTCGTAGTAGTAGATTATAATTTTTCTACTTTCCTTATTTGGTATGCTTGGATGATACCCTATGTGTTTGCCTCGTGTACGCGCCTTTCCTCCAGTCCATTACATTCAACTGGAGGTAAGCATTACATTCATTCCTACAATATAACCCTTACTTACTGTACCTGTAGCTCACCAGCTTGCTTGTTAGGTACAGTAACAATCCAGTCCATTACATTCAACTGGAGCTCACCAGCTCGCTTGTTAGGTCCGACTCACGTGTACGCTAACAGGTTATGAGCCCTGCCTAGTGCAAAGGACCAAGAGACCCGACGAAGTAAAAATTCAAAACCATCGTTACTAGACTCCCCCAACTGTTGTCAATCATTTTCTACACACATTCCATCCATCCAGCCACTACCAAGTTTTACCCAACTTGTACAAGATGTCATGCACACCATCTCATGGCTGAAAACCAGTACCCACGTTACCCACTAGCCTTTCCCTCAGATGACTCATAGGACTTCACTAGCGCGACCGTACCGACTAGCGCAAGCGCAACTATAACAGGGCAAAGCCACTGCTACGGAACCATGCAAGCACCTTATAATCTAGCATTACCCAGTGGTGACCGGGCATGATTGCACGAACCATCTCCCATGCAACTCTGGCGCACATCGCTGGGCATCATGGACGAAGGGACAGACAATGAAAAGGACAATGTCCATTTTACCTTAAAGAAATCCATCGACCCGTCAAAATTCACCCATCTATTCTGTATTAAGCCAAAGCTAAACTCAACCAATTATGCCATATGGACTGACACTATGCTACGCGCGCTCCAGACCATCTCCCTCCATGTCCATCTAGACCCCGACTTTACCATGCCAACAGGTGATATGAAGGATACTAAACATCACGACGTATGCTGGCGGAAAGCGAACCTATTTGTCTGCTTAGTATTAACTGCAGCAATGATGGAGGAGAGACAACACGAAATTGGCCACCTATCAATGGCAGCGGAAATATGGACGGAAGCACATCGCCTATATATGGGCTTGATGGCAACAGACTGGACGTTAACCATAACAGCACTTGTGACCACCCGCTACAACGATGGTGAGGATGCAACAGCGCACATCACAAAGATGAGAACCTATTGTCGTGACCTGCTATTCATGCAACATGACATTGACGATGAACTATTCACATGCTTTTTGTGTATATCCATGCCATTGAGCTGGAACTACGTATTTGCAGCCTTGCCGGAGCACTATACATCAGCTGAAGTGGAACAACGCATCCGAGACGAGTATGGAGTGCACGCATCACAAGGCAATACTATGTTACAAGCGGTACGACCTAAAAAGAAGCGCTACTGCGACAACTGCAAGCTCCCCAGTCACTGGACCAAGGACTGCTGGGCACCAGGAGGCCCGATGCATGGGAAACTGCAGGAATGGAAGTCAAAGGAGACGGACGAGGGGACTAAAGACAGCAACGACAAAAGTAAAGAGACCGAAAAATCTGTCCAAGGCACTAAAGGCAATGCTAAGCCAAAACAGGTGAACCAAGCCGTCGCAGAGGATGCAGATCACGAGTCAGACCAAAAGGCATCCGACAGTGACCTCTCGGCATACCTCACTGCTCAAAATACGTCCCACTCCCGCTTTGGCTGGATATTAGACAGTGGATCAACCAACCACATCTGTACAGAACGGTCAGCATTCACCATGTTCACCCCGACGAACAACATCATCAAGGGCATTGTGAAAACGGCCTGGTGTTGCAAGTTCTTGGCGTTGTAACCGTACTAGTCACAGTATCTGTAAAGTGCAGAGGAGATTGAACGATAAAGCTACTCGACGTAAGCTACTGCCCCAATGCATGCGACAACCTCATGTCAGAAAGCCGGATGGACCGCCGTGGTATGGAGATCACTAAGCGGAACGGGCAACTTGCAATCAAAAACCCAAGACGCGAGACCATAATGGAGGGCCGCCTACGAGGAAATCTATATGAGATTGATAGTATAATTCCACCACCAACCGCACGCTACAACACTGCATTCTCTGCCCGCACCCCACCTAATCTCGACCTTTGGCATGCCTGATTGGGCCACATTAGCCTAAAGAGCCTACACTATCTCGAATGCCACCAACTTGTCACTGGATTTGACTTACGCGGTAATGGTGATCTTGCACCTTGTGATGGTTGTGCAAAAGGCAAACATCACCAAGCGCCATTCCCTGTCACTACCACTAACTGCGTAACCACCATCCTCGAACGGCTCCATATGGATCTACAAGGACCATTCAACAAGTCAATCCAAGGCTATGTATATACACTAGGTGTAATTGATGACTACAGCCGGAAGGGATGGAAAGAGTATCTAAAGCTTAAAGACGAAGCTCCCGCCCTTGTCAAAGCTCTCATTCAAAGACTTGAGATCTCGACCAACCAACATGTCAAGTACATACGCTCTGACCGTGGCAGTGAATTTATTGACTCTAAACTACAAGCCTATCTCCATGAGAAGGGTACCACACACGAAATGACTATGCCACACACTCCCCAACAGAACGGTGTGGCCAAACATTTAACCAGACTACCCATGAGAGCGCTCTTGCATGCTTGAGGATGCCGGGCTGTCTCATGGCTTCTGGCCTGAAGCGCATGCATACACCAACTACATGCACAACCATAGCCCCACAAAGGCCCTCAATCGCTCAACCCCCAACAGGACCTTCTATGGCAAAACACCCAGCGTGTCTACGCTGCGTGTTTTCGGCTCTCACTGCCATGTCCGTGTCCCACCTGACCAGCATTGTAAACTTGATGTGCACTCCCTCGACAGCATCTTCTGTGGCTTGGAGCATCAATCCAAGGCTTACAAGGTCTGGGTTCTGAGTAAACATAAGTTTGTTGCCTCACGCGATGTCATCGTGTATGAAAAAGTACCAACACATGATGAAGATGACAAACTACCTCCACCTGCTGCTCTCATACATGGGGTGCCCTCACCGATTGTCCCCGCTCGGTTTGAGGGGGTGTCACTGGATATTGACAACCCGACCGGTAACATCGTCACCAAATCACTGTTACAACACATAGTGTAGTCACTTTTAGTTGATGTCAACTACCAGCCAAGTTGTAAATGGGCAGATTGATACAGGGCAGCCGAGGTTCAGCCAAGGGTGGAGATTGTCCGATAGCTTCTAAGTGGCCGAGGTTAGGGTGGGTCGAGGGGATTGACTGGGCTGAGTAGGCATGCTCTAGTGAGGGGGATGTGACAAACAAGTTGGCCGAGGTTAGGGTGGTTGAGGCTAATGAACTGGCCGAGTTTCACTGGGTGGGTGGGGGATATGAGCGACGACCTGGCTGAGGTTGGGGTGGGTTGAGAGGAGCGACCTGGCCGAGTTTGGCTGGGTGGGTGGGGGGACATGAGCTATGACCTGGCCGAGGTTAGGGTCGGTCGAGGTTCACGACCTGGCCGAGGTTGGGCTGGGTCGAGAGGATCGACCTGGCCGAGTTTAGCTGGGTGGGTGGGGGGACATGAGCTATGACCTGGCCGAGGTTAGGGTCGGTTGAGGTTCACAACCTGGCCGAGGTTGGGGTGGGTCGAGAGGATCAACCTGGCCGGGTTTGGCTGGGTGGGTGCATTTTGTAGTACATGTACATCAAATTCTCATCCTTCAGGGTAGTGGGATGAAATGTCGGGTAGCATCTGAGCTTTCTATTGGACCTTGGGCCGAAGCAATGGGACTTAAAATGTCCGAGATATAAGCTCCCGAAGTTTACATGACATCTAGGTATAAGATACATAACATGTTTATACAAATATAGAGTTTGTAGTTCTTTACCTCTCATATATATCTACCCCTAATTAATTTTGGAAGACATTCCTACCACTGTGGAAGTTCATAATGTTTGATAAAACATATAGAGGTTGTGGGAAAAATCTTCGGAGTGGTAGGAGATTTATGAAAAACATACAATTGCAAAGCATCCACTCGTCTGATAAGACTATAGACTTGTAGATAACATTTTCTTCATGTCATATATATGTCTGAATAGTCTGATCTGGAGAATTGACTTATTGGACACACAAAATGCAAAATTTTGATTTATGGTCAGTCAATAAAGCAACATTTCAATCACAAATCCCTATACATATCTAGTATATAGTAATATTTCTCCAATATCAGACAATATTTTCATGATATCATAGATCAGACCATTGAAACATATATATGACATGAGGAGAATGTTATCTACAGGTCTATAGTCTTATCAGACCAGTGGATGCTTTGCAGTTGTATGTTTTTCATAAATCTCCTACCACTCCGAAGATTTTTCCCACAACCTCTATATGTTTTGTCGAACATTATGAACTTCCACAGTGGTAGGAATGTCTTCCAAAATTAATTAGGGGTAGATATATATGAGAGGTAAAGGACTACAAACTCTATATTTGTATAAACATGTTATGTATCTTATAATCTAGTAAACCCCTAAACATGAA
>JBBPRL010000058.1:0-29363 GCA_038093035.1 Boletus nancyae | reverse complement strand
GTCGCGTTGACACCGCCACCATTGTTTTCGTCATGCTACTCCATTGTACGACGGCAACTTGAACAATGCTCAATACTGTTCAATGCGACTATATAAGCGCATGCTCATCATCAGCGGGTACGCATCGAACGATCTTTTTTACTCTTTTTTCTGACCGTCTCCGATTCAGTCTTGTATGCTGCCCACTCGTCCCCTACATGCACCAATTCACCAAAGACCACCCCGCCTACCCGCGATCTGCTCATCAACCATTTCCCAATCGCTTACCCCACCCGCTCTCACTTCTCGCCCGGGAAGTGCCCATTGCAGAGCGGATGCGGTCCTTCTCAGCCAAGCACCTCTGGTGCCTCGTCTCAACTCTCCTTCGCCCAGGGTCAGGTCGTTCCCCCCGCAACGTCGACGACAATTCCATTCAGTCAGATTTGTCGGCCTAAAACCGATGCCACTAGTCTAACCATCGCATCCCATACACACCCCTATGGACCCGTGGCAGGTACGAGCGACGGTACCGGGGTATACCCGTGAGAGTGATGCCACCACCGTTTTCGTCTCCACATAACCAGCTCTCATTCCCTGCTCTCTGCCTCTACCCTCTCAAGGACACCTTCGTTCCGAAACATATCGCTTTAATTGGTGGCCAGCGCGTCTCGAAGCAGAGGCCATTCCTATCGTTTACTCAAAAACAAAGATGTTTGCCTTGCTTCGCCCGCGGTCTGGAAGATTGGCCATCAAACCAACGCTAAAACTGTTCCCGCCGAACGAAACGGTTACTTTGACTCAAAAGTCCTCTCTAGGTGGCATGCTGAGATTTGGGAGGACAGTGAAAAGGTGCGTCCCTTTGGCACTCTCATTTTCCGCCTTTCATCTCTTTCCGTTCCAGATCTTCATCAAAGACGTTAAGCACTTTCATCAACGGTGAACATCTCAGTCCCGAGGGCGTCGAGTCAGAACCTTTTGAACTTAAAAACGATGATATCGCTTCGCACAGGCCAACCCGTCCATCAGGCACAACGTCGTCCAACATTGCAATCTCAAGGACATACAGGATACCTTGGGCGGTGCTATGGTACGTTCTCGCTACTTTACCTAGTCAGCCCTACTGATGACTGCTTTCACAGCTACCCAGCGTTCCATACTTTCCTTCCAACCTTCCCCCTGTCCGACCTTCGCAGCCACAGCCAGTACATGAACCCGCCCAGCCCGCCGATTCTGGATCTGTTCCAGTCACCATGCTCAACGAACTTCGTACTCAAACGCAAGTATCTTTGGCAAGTCATGTCGACGGTGAACCAGCGCACAAGCCTGCCCAACTTACCGGTTCTGGCTCTATTGACAAGGTATGCACGCTCGAAGACATGCTCTCCGAGCACAAAGCCATCAAGGTAGAGGTAGTGGATGAACGGACAGGTGGGGTGGGACGTGGGTCATCGGATGGCGACGGGAACAGCCTATGGGTTGACCTTATATATCCCTCCCCTTGGCCCTTGACGGAATGGTGGTTGGGGTCTTGTGTGGTCTGATGTGACGTGGTTGCAGTTCCCCGTTCCCGGAACTTTTTTTCCCTGCTGTAATAATGTTTCGTAATACTTCTTTACAGCGCTTTGCGAAAGTAACGGCACTTGCAGTTTTGGTTTGTTTGACTGCCCGAAAAAGGAAATTTTGTGAGGCCTCGCAGCGGACGGCCAAGTGCGCATACATTCAGCTTTGCCCGTTGACAATGGGCAACAGGAAGATCAGCGATGAAATGTTCCCGCGGGGTCCGTTTGCTTGAG
Source organism: Boletus nancyae (assembly GCA_038093035.1). NCBI lineage: Eukaryota > Fungi > Basidiomycota > Agaricomycetes > Boletales > Boletaceae > Boletus > Boletus nancyae. The sequence continues at coordinate 27,591 of JBBPRL010000058.1, read as the reverse complement.
ATCAGAGAACCCTCCTCCAAAGGGAGTCGGGGAATATTGTCGTCCCCCAAACGTCAATCGAAATTTGAAGTACTCTCTTCACATTTCGGACGACATTTAGACCCCACTTAAATTCCGCAAAACACGTCGTGTCAATCAACCAGCGAACTCCTATATAGCCATTTGTGGCTAATCGCATAATATACTACCCGCCCTCCAGTTCGGAACTGTCGACGAGCCGTTGGGCTCGTTCGACGACGCCGCCTGCCACTCCGCACCCTCCCGAACCGTCGACAAGCGTGCTGCCTGCCACCTCCACCCTCTCCCGAACCGTCGACGAGCCCAACGGCTCACTTGACAATCCGCCCACCACCACCCGCGCCGTCGACGAGCACGCTACAGGACGACGATGCGACTCGGAGGACGGCGCCAAGGACAGCGAGACGAGGTTGACACGATGAGGACAACATGACGAGGGGGATGCAACGACCACGACACAACGAAAGATGGCGAAATGAGGGGGACACAACGATGGGGACATGACAACCATGGCCGGACGGGGGGGATGCGACGGACCACGACATGATGAGGATTAAGGACAGTCTGTTGTAGTACTTGTACATACACACATGGTAACGATGACCACTTTCCTGACTGCAACATGCCTCAATGCGTACGCGTGTAACCCCCAACGTCGTCACTCCCAGTCCCTCGTTGCCTATGGATATCAGTGACCAAGCCTGGTCACGTGTGCTCACGATGATCAACCATCTTGCCCGTACGACTTCTTCAGTGCCTCTTCTCTTCGCACTATACCCTGCTGCCTGGTTCCATGTCTCTCCCCTGAGATTGATACCGTTATGTTGCCCCCCCCTGTGTCCATACACTTTGTAGTTACGCCACTATCAAATTGTGAAGATCTGTAAATGACATGAGTGTCCATCAGAAGTTGCATGGTATACCCACGAGTCAAGATTTGCTGGAAGGCCCTTCTCATTGCCTGGATCAATGAGGGAGATGGTGACTGGGTTGTTGCGGGGCTTTTTCTTGGGGCGGGGCGAAGGGGAGCGATCTATGCGTATGGAATGGCGTACTCCAGTGCATATTACATCCCAGTCGTCGACATCAGTAACTTCATGCTTGTGTGGGCGTTGTCGCTTGGGGCGGGGCGAAGGGTGGCGATCTATGCGTATGCAATGGCGTACCCCAGTGCATATTACACCATCCCAGTCGTCAACATCTATAATATCCTGCTTTCTGTGTGGTCGTTGCATGTTAGGACAATGAGGAGAAGGCTTTTCACAAAGGAAGGTGGTAAGCATGTTGAACTGCATGTAGGAGTGGGAAACACATGGGGTGCGCCAAAGGAGATCTTGTACAGCTAGGGTTCCCCTCATGTAACACCACAGCGTGTCCGAAAATCAACGCCATGCCCGCTGTGGGTACGGGTACTCACCAGCCCATCATGACTCATAATGAGAATCGCCAGGGCCTGGCCCGGGTCTACAGAGGACGCGTGAGGGTGAGCAGGCGTTAACAACGTGTCATGGGCTGAATACACACCATTGACATGCCCTCATTCCCCAAGTCGCCATGATTGATGCACTGGAAGCGAGACATGTGTGTTTGATAGTAAAGCCAGACTCGTTGAAAAAGCCAAACGGCTAGCCGGGGCGGAGCGGACAAATTGGTTCTATGGAAGCCCACCGCCGCGCAGTCATTCATCCGGGCCCAGTGATCTCAGGTCTTCGTAGATCGAGCAACTCCACTCCCCCTTCCATATTCTCCTCGCCCTTCTCAAGCCATCGAACAGCAGTGCCCCCCTTGCGTCGTGGCCTTGGTCGTCATCATGCGCCACCCTCGTCCCCCTTGTGAGTTGCGGCCTTGCCCTCGTTGCACGGGGCTCTTGCTCTCCTCGCACCGTGGTTGTTGCAAGGAGAGCGTGGAGTTGGCATGTGACGCGTCGATGGCCAACTCGGGACCCGTTGCCATTGCCGTGGTGTGTGTCACTACCCTGGTCCTTGTCGCGGCCACGTCGCGTGGTGTGGCTGCATTCGCACACTTGCTGGTATCGTCGTCGTCGTGCGTTGTCAGCGGCGAGGGGGCATGCCGACCGAGCCGTTGGGCTCTTTGATGGTCGGGATACGCGTGGTGGTGATGGTGTCGTCGATCGGTGTCGGGTCATCGATGCCATTGCATTGTCGTCGTCCAGTAACCCGATGGAGACGGATGGTGTTGGTGCGATCGCAAACACGTTGGCGTCGTTGATGATGCAGAGTCGTCAGACGAGACGAAGCGCAAGTGGGGAGGTGGCGGCTGGTGCGTCGAACGAGCCACGAGGTGAGAGCGGGCAGGTGGAAAGGAGGGGTTGTGTGCATCAAGGATGGAGTGTCCGCGCACGTCGGGAGGACGAGGACGAGGGGGCGCGACGGCACCTGTCAGAGCATGCGTGCACGTGCGCGTCGGGCGAGGCGGCAGGGAGAACGCAGGCAGGCAGGCCATGCGCATCAGGAGGGTGAGGGCAGGCATGAGGCACGGTTGAGGCACGTGGGTGGTCCTACGGACTTTGCAGATGTCCATGGGATGTTCTTGTGAGGCGCATGGAGGCTCTCCGAGGCTGCATTTGGACCGTAGTGCCAAGTGGCGGGGGAGGCGAGTGGTGGGGTCTCAAAGACCATGGAAGCGCCTTTCGCAGTTCCTGAAATGGAATGGGACGTGAACGGGCTAATCGCAGTGGACTCGGACTCGAGATGAGTGAGGAGAGGGCGGAGCTGAGGATGGATAGGTGGCGGTCGTGTCAAAGGAGAGGGTGCTGAATGGGAGACCGCTCGTGCTTGGCGGGGTCAGCTGGGTGGCGCTCAGGAGTGGCACTTACCCTGGTCCGATGGGGACATGAGACTGTGAAGAAGACGCGGAAACTTGACCGAGGACGAGGGGGCTGTAAGCAGGTCACGTGAATAGTATGCTGGCGCGTCAGACCGGACGAGTCGCGAGTCACGACTCTTAAAGTATCCTTCACCTTGTCCTTCCCCACTTCTAGTAGCCTTCTGTGATTCCGATATGTCTGTATTGCTGTTCGGCAAGCTGTCCGCTGATGGTGAGCAAATGACCCACATTATTGATCACCTTGAGGCTGAGTCACCCCCTTTCCAAGACATTTCCACGACGTTGATTCTACAAATGCAGCTGTCCACAAAAGGAAATGAGACTTGGGTCAACCGTTCTCCTTTCCTTTTTTATCCAGCACTGGATGACCTTCTTGCTCTACACGATTGACCCTGAATCATTAGTCTCGACACCGTCCATTTTGGTACCCTCCCTAAACTCGGGATCTGCCGGTTACAGGAAGCGTTCGTTTTGGGTGTCAGCCCGTCGCTTCCCTAAAGAGTAACGTCGGGTTTCGAGACTACAGAATCATTTAGGGCCAGATTATTGTCCCTCCAGTTGTTTCCTCTGCAAGAACGGGCTGCCAGCCATTGGCTGCCTCAGACCTATCGACCGTCGACTCGACATTCTTGAACCACTCATCCTCACTCTCCGCATATACTCCCCACCAAGCCCTTCTCCCACCCATCCCACTCGGCACAGAGGTGCAAGAGTTGCAGCCTCTCAGTACAGCCAAGGAGTGGCTGTTGCTCCCAGCCATTGCTGCTCGCCTTGGAGGGTGAGATTGAGGCTACCAAGTCAAAGGCTTGTGCCGGTACTCTAGACACCTGGAGGTCCTACGCTCCACTCACCCTCACCTGCCATCACACCTCCCACTCTTGCTCTCACCTACTACCTCACTTACCTCACCGCTCTCTCCCTTTCCCATCTCTCGACTGGCTTGCTCTCTCTCTCACTGACCTCACCAACCCTCTCGTGTGCCATCACCCTTGCATAGGCTCACCCCACGCACCCTCACCATCTCAAGTGACTCTTGCTCTGGCACACCCCTAACCTAACTAAGCCCTCATCAAAGCCCCCACGTCACACATGGTTGTACCTTCTGCAGCAAGCCGAGCCATCCTTGATATGATCTCGATGACTTGGGCATCCCAAGGAGAATTGGCATCGGATGCCAAACCGAAGAAGGAGCGCACAAACAGTGTCCGCGTCGCTTGTGATATCCGGGCCAAGTTGTATCAAGGTCTGTACGAGAGATGCGCCGGGAGACAGGCTGTGTAGACGCGGAGTATTAGTCATGAGCCGATATGAATAGGACATGATTAGTAGCATACCTTAATGTAGGGAAGATGCGCTGTAGGAGCCACTATTTCCGGACCGTACTTGGCTTGTGCCGCCGCAATGAGCGCTTGACGCTGGGTTGCATCGAGCACGGGAATTTCGGAAGTGGGGTCAGACAGCAAGTTTGACATGAGTTTTGCGATTTGTTGAGGCGAGAGATCGAAGAAGCCAAGACGAGTCGCTCAAGCGGTCTGAGGGAGACACGATCTACAAATCGGAAAAGATCGAAATGCCTGAAAGCGTCCCCTTCACCCTTGTCTATGCCGTCGCGGAATCGGTCAGCGAGAAAAGGGTCACGAGCGAGACGCTGCGTTTCCTGAACAAGGAGACGAAAGGTCCACGCAGTAGAGGCATCAAATGCGGAAGGTGGGGCAGCCAAGGCAAGGCGACCTTGGGATGGACGACGAGACGACAAATAAAGTGAAGGTAGGTGTCGAGACCGTGCTGCTCGGAAAGCTGTGTCGTCGAGGTGAGGGTTCATGCAGAAACAGAGTGAAAGTAGAGGCGTACGGAACGAATTTCGAGCTGGTTTCTCTCAAAATTGTCTTCTGTGAGTGAGTGTTGAAAGGAGGAAGACAATTTGAGCCTTGACGATGGTGTGCATGTTGGCGTTTGGAGGATTATCCATCGCCGATGACCTGGCTGAAGACTCCGGGCGTCGATTGACACTTCCACCAGCCAACGCCGTTTTGAATAAGAGCGCGCTGTCGAAAGGTAAAACTTGTAGGCCGGAGCGAAACACCAGCCTGGAACAGTCAATCTAGCCTGGTGACCAGATGCCTATGAGGTTGCCGCGTTGAGAGCTAACCCTTTGTCCTGAAGGTGGGCCTCCTTTTCGATATTAGCCACCCGAGTCGCAAAATACTCCTCATCGAACATTCCGTCCTTTGATTTCTGTTCTTCAACCTCGTCACGAAGCAGCGCGTGTTGATGAGTGAGCCAGTCAGAAATCTGCTTGCGTCGGAACGCGATCTGGCGGGACCGGTATCCAAGATCAAGCGACGGAAGAGGGTATTTAGATGGTAATTCTCGAGCAACCGAGAGCACACCTGTCCAGGCACTGGCCCAGCCTTGTCACTAAAATAGCTGAATAGGCGGTCGTCACATTGGGAGATTGTGAACTCACGTGGATGTGGAGGTGAATGCCAGGATACTGTGGATGGGAGCGCCGAGTTCGATGGCAATCTTCCCATTCATGGCAATACGAATACCCTTGTGATTCCATGAACTGATCAACGAAGATCAAGAAAGGAACACATCGTATTGAATTGCTCACTCACTTCTGCACGTGTCGTGGTCGCAGGTGACATCTTTGTGTGCTCACTAGTCAAGGAGGATGCCGAAGGGGGCTGTGAGGGGAGACGTTACGCAGTCACCAGCTGGGAGATCTCACATATTCATTGTAATCTGTTGTACAGCTAATTTAAACCTGCTAGCTGTAAACCTTACCCCTGCTCGCGCTCCACAGGGCCAAGATGCGCCCTAGACTGCTTGAGATTGACCGCCATGCACTGTGGATATGGCATGGGCACGCTGACCGTCGGCGTCGAAGACTAGACGCGGTATCAACAAGGTCGTCAGAGCAGAGACGATACGTACCTCCCACACCCACGCCCCGCCGACAATGCGTCTGAGGAGCAGCACCTCGTGCATGAGGGTGCGCCCGGCGGCGCACGTGAGCAGCCTAGAGTCCCTGTATGCGTCGTGAACGTCTCTCGCAGGATCGGCGCCTGCCATATCAACGACGCTGGTGTCGAGGATGAGCGCTTCAGCTCGCGGAGGGCGTGCGCGGGTGAGAGTGCTGGTCAAGAGCGTGATCTTGATATCGAGTCGGACGCCGGCAGGGGAGTGGAATTTGGATTGCACTAGGCCTGATTTGCGGGGGAAAGCAAAGCCTAAACCGAGGACGATTTCAAGGGATTGCATATCTCGGCAACGCTCGACGACTTCTTTGAGTGCACTGGGGGAAATCAAAGGGATGGAGGACACTGAGAGGGAGGCGAAGAGTGAGAAGTGATTACGGTCGGGGTTGGACAGATTTAAAGAGTCAGGGGGACTATTGTCGCCGTTACCATTGTGGTTTCCGGGGAAATGGCCAAAGGAGAAACCCAAGTGGGGAGGGGTGAGCAGAAAGAGACCATCGTTTTGGTTGGTTGCAGGCGAGGGGGGTTGCTTGTGCGCCATTTGAAGGTGGATCGAACTCTGCGGTGGTTCTGATCTCACCGAGTCAACCGCCGCATATTGCGAGAGCCTCCAGAGGTGGGCGACCACGCGGATTTGAGGATAACAGGCGCGAACGTCGATAGACGGGTGGGAGAGAGGCGGAATGGCGAGGTTAAGTTGAGGGAGCAAGTTTTCTTGGATTGGCTGGCTTGTGGATGAGACAATGGGGAGAATATAAGTGAGCAACTCACGAATAGGATAAAGGACGGCTCGAGGAGGTCAGGAGTGTGCATGCGAGGGCTGCGAGTAGAGCGGCTTGGGCGAGGACGACATTGAATATGGCCACGTCATGCGACTCATCTGGGAACAATAGTGAGCTCGCGAAAACACCGAAAGGAATGTATGAATTGGGTGAAAGTGCGAGAGCGCGGCGCATGGACGCGGTCCCTTGCGGGAGTGCGTCGATCCGATCGAGCTTCTCGGCTCGGCATCGAGATATCGACCCTTCGCATGACCAATCTGCCCCGCAAGCTACAAGTACTTGATCACTTGTCTGCTTAGCGTACTGCTCTTGGCCCATCTGTAAAGCGGTCGAAATGGTAAATGAGCAAGCCTTCCTATTGGTTGATTCCTTTTTTGACTATCCTAAGCGACAACTGTTGCAGAACTGTTGCTCGGCTAACCCGGTTCAAAAAGTTGATAGTTGCCTGCCTCGGACCACCACGACCACTAACGACCCCACTATCATGCCCCCCAGGTTCCCATCCTCCAGTTTGAACATGGTCATTTCGCCCCAGCTGTTGAACGACGCTCTGCCATGAATGGGTGGGCAGGAGAATGGGGGTCTGCAAGTTGGCAGTGAGTGTCTCTTAACTGAAAATACTAATGACAAAAGAAACGTGCAAAGGATGCTGCAGTATCCTTGGCGGGATCGATGGAGGTCATCGGTTGCTGGTCATCGTAGTCTCATTCATGAGATTACTTCCCACGGTTGTCCAGTAAGTGACCCTTGCACTCCACGCAAAGCCACTACGTCCCACCCCATGATGTCGTCCTCTGAATTGCTTCTGGACCAAAAGCTAGATCCCGTGTTACACGAGCACAATGTCGCGATGTACACCTCTCAAGGACGTTGTGGGTTTACACTCTTGGGTATGCCTCTGATTGTATATATCCGCCTTCTTTTTCGCTTATCGGCATGGATATCTTATACCCAGATCACTGTCTAGCGGCGTAACCAGCTCCAGAAGACGGCGACAACACAATGTCTTGCGCATTTGCGCCGGCGTCGTTGCAGCATGCATCGCAACGCATCGAATGAGAGGAGGGGTGGTCGGGAACATTGGTCGAAGCGCTCTGTCTCGTGTTGGCATGTCGCGACGACGGTGTTGAGGCAACGTCATCTGCGTTGCCCCGTCATCGTCGTCGCATCGCGTTCACCTTGCCTATCCTCTCACGTTGAGTGTCCTGCCTTCCCTCTGAGACCTACTGTACCACCTCGCCCTAGGACGTTGCGAAGATGTCAACAAGACATCGTGTGGGTTGCCGCGGCGTCGGGGGCCATAGTCCGAGGGCCACGGTCCGGTCGTCGCTGCGTGGGTCATTGTGTGTGCAAATCGTCCTTGCCATTGTAGAGGAGAAGATGCGAGAGTGAAGGCGACGGATATGATTGGGGGGAGTATCCCAGGGATGGTGGGACTCAAGTCGAACCATGGCCGCATCGCTGATCCAACCAAAGTTATTGAGGCCGAATCAGACAGGGCTGCGAGCTCGAGGCGACCGCAAGTGCTAGGAATCTGGCTGATGCCATAAACAATCGCATGGCGGTCTGCCGCTCGTAAAAACGCGTAAATAATAAAAACCTAATTAAAGTACCTATTACCGCCCCAGTAGTTGTTGTGCTCCTTCCACGTATCCATATTTCGGTCAGTGTGAAGCACGAAGGAAGCCCTTTCCCCTTGGTAGTCCAAATTGAAATGCGTAGCTTCATCAGACCGAAAGACAGCCACGTCTCCACTTCCTAATCCCAACACCAGACCCTGCTCAACCAATACCAATTCTCCTCCTTCGAAATCGCCAATTGGAATAACCAAACAAACGTTCTTGTCCATGCAATCCCGGTGAGCCTCGGAACGGATGTTCAAATTTACTACCAGGGATAAAAAAGGGGGGACAGGCCCCTCATACCCCCCCGGAAGGGAACGCGATAAAGCCATGAGGGCTTCGTAGTCTTCCGGTAGATGATCGGCCATCTGCAAACAGAATAACAAACTTTACAAAACTAACAGAATGAAAAGCTCACCAACTGAGTCACCCATCCAAAGGTACTGTCGAAGGCTTCAAGCAACTTATGGTACCTCTCACGATGCTCGAACGTTTCTGCTGAAGCATACGGTACCATTTGTGTGTAATTCATGCGCTTGTTGGGTAACTGAAGACGATGGGGGTGAACTTCAGGAGGGGCACCAGTACCCTTCAGATACGCGACCTCAGTACTGTATAAGAGAAGGTACCCCGGTCAATGCTTACTCTCAGAGAGTATCTGTTGTAGATGGCGTAATGAACAGACTCGAAAGGCTTTGACGCCTCTTTGGATGTGTCACGACCAGTAAGCACAGTGTCTCCATCAAAAGCACTTATAAAACTCTCATAGAGAGTCCTTTTTAAGTGAGGGGGCATCTGGCTTGATGCAAATACCATTAGAGTCCCATCGCTATTCCTAATCTCAAACGTTTGCCTGGGTTAAGTTGAGCTTCAAAAGAAGCAAGTGATATAATAGCATCTTACGGAGGCATCTGGGTAAGAGGAACCCGAAGATATGATTCTTGAGCCTTGAATCCATTGGGGTAGAAGGAGTTAAGCTTTGGCCTCCGTTAACGCAGCCCATATACCAAAGAAAGAGAACAGCACCTTTTCTTGTAACTGATCCAAGTCCAGTACCGTGGGTGCCCGCAAAGCTAGGCATCGCTCCTTCTGCGTCCATTTAATGTTGTCCACTCCCACTGCACGCCCATTGGGATGACGTTCATTCTCCTTGAGACTGCGGTCAAACTTGGTTTCAATCTTGAATGAAACCCTTGACTGTGCATAAGAATCAGGCTGAGTTGGCAGGGGATGGGAGTCCTGTTGAACTGATTGTGAGTGACCAGCTGGCGACTTATTCCCAACAATCAAATGGTCTCTAGCAGTAAGACTCTCAATCCATGGGGACCAAGCATTGTGGTCTCTCTCTGGTAAAGCAAAATTCCTGGCCTCTTTTAAATTGAGGCAAGACCCTTGGATATGAGCGCTCACTGATGTTTGATGCAACTGAAGAATCTGTCACTAGTAACCAAATCAGTGCAGTCCAGGTTTTCAGGAAGGTTGTAGCGATTTATAAAATCTGGGCAAAACATGCCTGGTCCCATCATGATGGGTGCCAATTGACGAAGGCACTGGAGTACAGGAATAATATGATCTTTGATAAGATTTGGAGTTCCTGTTTTCACCATGGTATGAGAATAACTCTAAGGTGAATCTAGGGGAAACTTACGACATGTATCTGGCTCGCGCAACATTTTTCCAATTTCCCAGGGCACTTGTGCTTCTAATCCAGTGACCACAGTTCGCAAGTCCAGGGCTGCAATTAGAATCAGGATATAAAAGGAACCACCAGTAGCCAAATATGAGAACTTGTGTCCAATCTGGACCCATCGGTAGAAGGTGGACCGGGAGGGAGAATTTTGTAACTGTTCAACCCTTTGGGTAAAGATCTCTTGGAGATCTTGAAAGACTGTAGAGTCGATAAGGCTGGGACTGTAAGTATACCAGGGGAGAATTGAGATTTCAAGACAGGAGCTCACCTTTGGCATTTTATGACCAACTGAATGTGGCCTAAGATAATAGAAAAGTTACTGCAGGTGGTGTTTTGGCACCGTCGGACCATGGCAGGGAGGGAATCCCCAACAGTTTGCTGCCACTCAACCAGGTTATGCTTCAATTCTTCAGCCCAAATAGGTGCTTTATCAATGCAGGCTCCAGCAAGGGAGGCGATTAGCGAGTAAGCGGTATGATTCCCTGAAGGAGCTGTATTTGCAGCCTGAATGAATCGGGATCCAACAATGGGGACTGTCTCAACTGCCCCAGGGCCCATCACGGTATGGGCGACCACTTTACGCTTTCGAAGCTTTTTCCCTCCTCGAGGACAGCGAGGTTGTGGTTGGAAGAGATTGACATCTGGCAAAAGCGGAGAGTCAAGAGATTCCAAGTCAGATTCCTCACCCAGAGACCTCAATAGCTCTTGGTTGATTTCAGCATCCAAGTTGTCAGCCATGACAATATCAGATTCCTGGTCGGACTCCTCAGGGGTCCCTAGGTCAGTGGACGCTGCCAGTTCCATATCCGAGTCATCTCCGATCAAGGCTAATAGCTCCCTATCAATTTCAGCATCAGTAGTTACCATATAAAAGTCATCATCCGAACTCGTGGTTGAAATAGCCAAGTTCCTGATCGGGGATAGTAATGCTGCACGTAACAGCTGCTCGACAGTGATTGCATCAGGACTTGGGGGTAAACACTTAACTGCGGTTAGGAGAAGTTGGAGATGGTGGCGACTAAGGGTGAGCTGAATAGTGGGCTCCATGGCCGGGTGGTGAGGCTAGCGCAGCCAGAGACAACTTGGAGCTGTGGTAAGCAAGTCTGCCCAATATCCGCAAATAGTCACATTGATATTCTCATCCTCCCGACATGCATGGACCCATAGCCTGCCAACCTGTTCACCACGTCTTTTACCTCGTCCGACGGCTTTCATGCATCTCACCTTTGACCGCTCTCGACCCTTCCTGACACCCTCGCCTCAGCCCTTAGTCCCACATCACATCATGTTCTACTTCTCGCAACTTCCTGACTTGCAGTGCAAGCATCATGTCTGCCGCGCTTAATTTCCTTGTCAAAACGTCCTCACCCTCTGCAAGGACGCTTCCCTTGGTTCCTGAGTCGTCTCCGGCATTTTTATGCCAGGGCCACAGAAACCACAGGGTCACTTCCATGTCCTACAGATGACTGCGCTGTCCTCCGCGCCATTCTCACCTCGACCCCTTCTCTACCAGACCACCAGACCCCGTCAGTGTACGCAAGTGGGTGGGCGGACCTGGGTCTGCGATCATCAAATCTCACGCGAGCGGTGCTTCCATGTGGAGGTCTTCCTATGTTCAGTCCGATGACTTTGAAGAGGTGATCGCAGAAGAGTCAGATTGCCAAGGGATCATCGTTTTCGACGGTGGCACGATTGATTTGAGTGCTTGCTCTGTAAAGCTGTCGACCCCGAGGGAATTCAAGGAGATTGCGCCTGCAGAATGTAATGTGTTCCAGGATCCATGTAAACCCTCTTTGACGCGTTGCCCTGATAGGTCGGCTTCAGGGCTCTGTCTTTGTCACACAAAGAGCCCATATGTTCATCAAAGGTACATTTTGGTTATCTTATGGCCGTCGTCTGATCACTTTCTGCAACAGCTAAACTTGCCAATTCGCAATATGAATCACCTGATATCGTCCAATCAATGAAAGAGAACTTATGAAAGCCTCTGAGGTTCCGCGATGCTAACGACCCGCAATATATCAAATCCAGTACTGTTTGTGACAAGGACCCTCAATACAATATTTTTACTCGGGCCAGCTCAGATTGGCGGGGTCAGTGACCTCTTATTTGAATGCTCACTCCTGACCTTTGAACTTTGTAGAGAGGACGTTGCAGGATTCTCTGATTCAGCTGAGGCAATTTCAGATGCATTTGAGAAGCAGCGGCAAGCAGCAACGAGGTTGCAGATTCAAATCAAGGTGAGATTGTCTCTGGCGCTGCGATCATTTGATCATATTATATAGCATGCTTTCCTGGTTGGTGGTTATGCAGCCAGCGATTTCTTGTATCGCCATCTCCAACAGCATTCGATATTCTGGGATGTGCATTTATGCAGACCTTCAAGTCACACGTACGTCTTGTCTCAGTAAAATTGAGTTGCGCTCATCGCTTTTTAGTAATAAGGCCGTCGCAGATGGCGCTGTGTTGCGCTACCAAACGCGTTCCACCTGATATTGACAAAGGTCTGCACTGGTTGTCCATTCATGAACACACTTCACTTACTTGGTAATAGGGAATTCAAGTTTCAGAGCAACAAGAATTTCGCCAGTCATTTCTTAGGACCTGGTATTCGCGGTTGGAGTTGACTGAATAGTAAAGAAATCCATCCTGGTATACAAGGACGATCTTCCTGATCCGCGTTGGGTGGACGAGGAAATCGGTAATGTCTTGTCTCGGAACTTCCTCGCCCTTCGCTAACAGTTGTCTCATATACAGCATCCTTCACCCCGATGTGCAGTGTAATTGACGCCTCCGTAATTCCCCGCTCTCCACGCACGCAGCAAGCTCCTGTAAGGAGCGATTATCATCGTTTGGATTTTGATGTCGTCCTACTTTTTGGTTTGACAGACACGAAAGTGCAGATTATGTTCTTTGCGACGCCCTTTGGGCTGACCCCATCTCACTATCGGGCCAAAGTTCCCGCCATACATCAGTATGCACACATCGCGCGGCTCATACACGCGCTCGCGTCGACACCTGAAGGCCTGATCGCTCAAGCGTTTGCATTGCTGATGCATCCATGTGTTCCCCCTCCACTTCGACGTTTTCCCACATTCCCTTGACTTCGCCATCGTGCTCAATGTCTGCGCCCTGATGTGCAACACCGCCGTCTCGTCTGGACCTGGGTCTTGCCCGGGCAAAGGCCGATGTTTGGCAGTGTGACTGAAAAAAATGCTAAGTCCAAGCCGTCTTGCTGGTGCTCTTGGTGAGTCTTTTTCGATTGCGATAGCAGCTTCGACCATGACATGTATCCATCTAGCACGAGCAGTCTGGGCATCATCCTTGCAATATTTCCCTCCGACGTAACAATGTCGTCCGTCGCCCTCATGATCCGTGATTATCCCGACATTGTATGGTCGTACCGACACCTTGTGCGGCCACCCCTGGAAATTCGTTGTCCCCACCCTCATCGCATCTTCTCTGTTCATGTCACCGCCCTCTTCACCCCACCAAGTGTCACTGATCTTCCCCCAACTCCACGACGCTCTGCACCGGGTCCTACGAAAGCGGACGCAGTGGGTGCAAACGGGATATCTGTACGACATGACGATGGGCCGAGCGCGGCCTCGTTGGATAGAGTTTGCGCCTTGAATATGTTGTCGCGATTAGGCGCGCTTCAGACGCTTGATTTGAGAAGCAACGATCTTTGAGTGAGTCGTACACCTCCTGTACTTGCCTCTGTAGATGTTCATGTGCTCCCAGTCCGGGGTGACGTACTTTGCACAAGTATTGAAATGGAATCGAACTCTCGAGGTGCTCAATATGAGCCAGAACAAACCGGATGTACAATGCTCTATGGCAATCGCCGAATCCCTCGTGTGTGTCGACTTAACCTAGTTGCATACTGGTGCTCATCGTTTGCAGGTTCTAGAAATACAACCTGAACCTATGTTTGAAGAAGCTGGATCTCAGCGAAAATCCCTGTTCAGCTGCTCTTGACGGCGCACGTTCTAACCCAAACCCGTATTGTCCAAGTTCGTTTCTCCCCCGCCATCATTTTTCACAGTACTGATCACACGCAGCTTGTTGTTGCATGCGGAGTTGTCGACGTATGCGCGCTCACTAGGTCTCATCCCTCGTTGGATCTATCATACATATGTATCTCGGATGCCAGCACACGCGTGCCTCTTCACGACCCACCATCGACGAGCCCAGTTGGCTCGTTCGAGGCAATAGCCACCACCTCCTGACTCGCGCTTCGTCTCGTCTGACGACCCTGCGCCATCAATGATACCAACGCGTTTGCAATCGCACCACCACCATCTGTCTCCATCCGGTAACCGGACGACGACGGCGCAATGCCATCGATGACACCACCTCCACCACGCGACGTGGCCACGACAACGACCAGGGCAGGAATATGCACCACGGCAACGGCAACGGGTCCACGAGCTGGCTATCGATGTGCCACCCCCAAGCCGTTTCGACGCCCATATGACGACGACGACGAGCCCAACGGCTCTGTCAACATCACGCCAACTCCACATCCTTCATACAACAACCACAGCGTGAGGAGAGCAAGAGCCCCGGCGCAACTCACACAAGGGGGGACGAGGGTTGGGCGCGATAATGACCAAGGCTACGACGTGAGGGGGGCGAGGCCACCATGCCCATCCCCATGTTACATCCTGCGCTGTCTGACGATGATGACGACGCCGATGCGACGTTCACAGCAACGCATCGATATTGGCGCCAACACGATGCAGGTGCCATGGGTACCAGTACCCGTGGGTGTGAGTAACGGCTTTGGTGCGGATAGGAAAAGTCTGACCCCCATACAGATAGCTACTTTTTGGGAGTCTGACAGATCTACTGTAGTACCTGTATCTACTTATGCTATAGAGTCAATTGTCCTTCGATATTGGAAGTGCCTGAAGACCACTGCAGGACCTGAAGTCGAACTTGAAGTTCGTGCAGACACGCAGATTGGAAAAGGCACGTGACATTTTGCTGATGTCAGGGCGGGACGCGACTTCTATGATGCCAATGCTGCCACATCCTCAGGCTCTTCTCAAGGTATATTTGCCTGTATTCCTTTCTATACCATTAACACTCTCTTGACTCCTAACCACGTCTTTGTTATGAGTTAGTGTGTATAACTCTTGTATGGATGATTTATATTACATGTAACTCCTGCTAACAAGATTTCTGCTGGCAACACATGGCACTATGATCGGTTGCTGGTCGTCGTAGTCTCGCTCGTAAGATTACTTCCCACGGTTGTGAAGAATTCATTCAAAATATCTGGGCGCGCGGAAGTCTTCGCGATGGCGGCGACGAAGTCGCCCCAGACGCTCCCAAAAGTGCAGACAGAGCTCAGCTCCATCTCCAAGGCCATCAATGAGTCCCCCGAGCTCAACACCCTGTCTCAAATCTCACCCTCTCTGCACGGGATCTCGCAGCGGGTCTGAACACACTCTATGCAAAGGTAGAGGGTCCAAAGAAGGAGCCCGTCTCCGACGTCACCAAAAACCCGTGGCAGTGGCACGGACTCCCCCTCGTCGGTTCACAGCGTCCCCTACGCTTCCGCCCCCCGTTCCCATCGCTTCAACCCCATTACTGCTTCGGTGGCCCATTCGGTGGCCAAGGCGCATCACTCAACGCAGGTGTGCCTACACCCATCAGTTGCGCCCGTCTCACCATCTGGCCACCAGACGCACCCAGCACGCGATAATGATGACCTACGCTCGACCACACCCACCGCATCGGAACCACCCGATGCGGTGACAATAAGGACGACGACGACCGCCGTGCACCTGCACCCCCCTGGCCATCGACGAGTCCAAAGGCTCATCCAACGGCACCACCCACCACCTTCATGTCCCCTGTGCCATTAACGAGCCCAACGGCTCGTTCGACCTGCTACCAGCCACCCCCCACCGTTGACGAGTCCAGCGACTCATCCACCCACGCCATGCGTGACCTCGCGACCTTCCCAGCTGTCAACGAGCACAACGGCCCATCTGACATGCCCACCCACCACCTCCTCACCCTCCCGTGCTACCATCGACGAGCCCAACGGCCGTTTGACGCCACTCGCACCACTCTCCAGTCAGCGCTGCGGCACGTCACAAACGCGCAACGCCAACGACACGCCCCCCATGTCGTGACGTTGACGCTATTGCGTTGCGACACGCGCAACAATGATGACACCCCCCTCCTGCCGTGACGTCGACGCCAATGCGGTGCGAAGCGCGTAACGAAGATGACAGCACCGTCTCAATACCGCGACCTTTGGCACCACGACGAGGGGACGACGGGGACGATGTTGACTCATTTCGTCCTCGTCCTCATCCCAGCACATCACTGGTCAATCTTTTGCCTCTATGTATGCGCAGACTAACTGCATCCTTTCTCCCTCCAGCTCGCACACTACTTTGAGAACTCTCGATATTACTCCCATATCACAGTCCAAATACCTGTCTACAAAGAAGGCTTGGAGGCTGTCTTGTGCACATCCCCTAATCCATCCGATCACATAGTCTGAAAACCATATTTAGAACCCCTTCGGTAGAGTCTCTCAAGCGTGCAATGCAAACCTATGCCAGACAAGGCGAAACCTCTTCCATACTTATCAATGATGACGGCCTGCGCCTGCTTCCTCCTGCAGAGGCCTCCGCTCGTTTGTCCTTCTATGCCATGCACAACATTGGTTGGGTCGCTCGCTCGGCCCATGCATACGGTGCCAAGTCCAACCCAAAGGGTATGTGCTCATGCCCCCCCGTTCAGCGTTTTGCAGATTAATTCGCAGGATTCAAACGCGCAGGTCGATTCAAGAAGGCTTCAAACATGAATTATTACCTACGCCCTTGATTTCAACTTACTCGTGGAGCGCGTCTCCATTCCGAGACTTCCTCATCGAACCTCCGTGGTTCTGTTTCGACATCTGGTTTTGACGGACACACAACTGGCCCTATACCAGGTGCTTTCGGCTTACAATATGAAGGTCGCACGGGAAACGATCAAAGCATACCCCCATCAAGCGGTGCTGGCACCCCAAACAGACCTGGAACACCGAGAACTTCCACTCCTGTTCTCGCTGGTGGCTCAGGAGCTCCGATTGCTTCCAGCCCTTTTATTAAAGACTTGGAAGAGTGTGCACCCCAGATGGCAATGGAAGAAGGTAGCTCTCGTTCTCTTTCTGTCGTATGATATCTAAGATGGATTCGCATGATCAGTGTTTGAGGAATCTGGCGTCCACGAATTTCCGTTCAATCCGCATTGGCGCCATAGTCTTACCTGTCGACGCTGATACGATCGTACTGGAGGGCTGTTTCCGCGATGCCGTGCACGAGTTCGCGGAGCCAGCGAGCGAAGAACTGGCAGCACTCCAGCATGAGAGTGGTCTGTGATATCCTCATGGCTTCCACCTGGCCTACTCACAACGCTCCAGACGTCATGCAGGTTGCACACCGCTATTTTGAAAATGGAATCGCGTATTTCACCCGTCGAATTAACATGGCCTGCGCTAATGTTGAGGTTGCCCCCTTTGTTGGCCATAACGCCTTTTTGAGCTGACAGGCACTTCAAGATGCCGCTTTCGTGGACTCTGCGGACGGTAAACAAAAGATTTGGTTGGGATCTAATGTAAGCGAGAACTTTGATAGTTCTCAGATTACAACTACGCGGATACATCATCTGGTGTGTTGGCTCTTCTCCTTTGACCGGCTATGAACGCCTGCTTCTTATCCAGATGGGTGTTGTACCCTCAAGGCGGTTTCAAAGAAGGTGTGTCGCTTACTACTATAGATGATGAACTCGACTGGTGGCAAAAGTATACCTATGCATGCAGCAAGTGAGTACACTTCTTATCTCGACTCTGTTGGGCGAACGTTTCTACCTCTATAGGTTGTTGTTCAACCCGCTTGTACAATGATGGCACAGAGGTCCCATCAATCACCAAATTCACAAATCCAAAATCTATGTGGTCGAGCGCTCCAACGCATTACAAGATATCCAATATATCCTATACGTTGACCGTTTTCTTTGCGAGCCTAGTTCTGATACCTCTTTCTCAAGACATGTTTTCGTACTGCCCGTTTCGTTTGGCCCTTTTGCTGCGACTGAGGGTGATTTCCAATCGTCTATAGATGTAATTTCCGTCTCACTCACACTGTCATTCTGCAAGAGATCTGCTCACTACAATCTTTGTATTTTTCGGCCTCGGGAACTTTGGCTCAGGCAGAAGACCATTGTGTGGGCCTCTGGAAAATTTACTCTGGATTCCTTTCTTGTAAGTAATGAAGTCCGATTCTTGTTCCTTTAGCACCAGGAATTCATTCGCTATCATTGTCTTTTTCTTTGGCAGCCTTGGTGTCCCGCTTTCACTGGCCATGTTGGCTCACCTCTTCTCATACGATATCACTTGGAGTGCCACAAAGAAGGAAGGAAGTGCGGAGGCAAAGTCCAACTGCAAAACATGGCTGAGCAACCTAAACAGCATCATCCGAGCTCGCCACATGCCTGGCAGAATCAAGGATTCCATGTTACATCTCACATAGATAACATCATCGCCTTCCGTAGTACCTGCGCTGCGTGGGTATGAGACGCCCAGACTCGTCCGCCATATGCTTGTAAAACTCAGATGTGATTTTGTTCGTCTGCGCATCGTCTACTGCCCACATGGTCCCGATCACAGAACGAAATCCAGTAAACTGCATTGCAGATGCGAGATGGATCACCTCGTCTGGACTCTCGTGATCTCCAACGGTCGTATGGCATGTGGACGAGTGTGCAAATTCCGGGTTCTCCAGGTTCAATTGGATGATATGCTGGACTGTATAACGTCGAGCCATCGTGAAGAGCGAATGCGAATTGGAACGACTCCTTCTGCTTGGGAACGCCTCGACACGCAAAGTGCACCCATTCATTCTTCCGCAGCTCGTCAGTAACATTCGAAATACAAGAATCTTCTCCTTCGATGTGTGTAAAGGTTGCGGTCTACAAGTCACCGGCCAACGTTGGCAAGCTCGGTGCCGACGCACAGAAGTTCGCCCGCGTCCTTGGCGGCCGCTAGGCGTTTCTTCGCAATCATAGAATCTTCTGAACTAGGTCGTCTAGCACGAATAAGGGCAGTCAAGGTGGTGGCATAAAACAAGGTATAGTGACATAGAGATTTGGGACACCTCTCACCCTTTCTATACGGAGTGGCAGCGCGCAGTGGCAAAAGCCGTGACTAGAGCCGGAAAATCAAGGTCAAATGCTCTGGACACAACTGCAGACCGCATGTAAACAAGCCCTGCGGCAAGACTGCGGTGGATGGATATTGGATGACCAACACACGTATTGCATCCGACACGCAACCGATGCCCCAAGAAAAGTCCCAACCGACAAGAAAAAAAGAGTCAAAGGAATGGCGCGTCAAACAATCACTATACCAAAATCCTGAGCCAGATTGCCACGAGTTCGACTGCCTCTGGAAGAGACCATGTTTTGATATGCAGAGACAACAATCATCATTTGTCCCCGCCGAACAGGTCCCTCAGGCTAATGGCTGGAAATATACTGAAATCTACTCATCAGCAGGAGAAACATCAAGTCTATGTACTTTTCTGATCCAATCCCTGCCAACATGCTCCATTCTATGCCGCTCTGATGTATCAAGAAGGAGGTCTTGAGGCTCTCGAGCATAATGAAGATCTGCAAGTTCTCCACCATGTCCCATGACTTTATTGGCCGTCTCGTAGAGCTTGTTCGTTTCATTATAAGAGAGAAACTTGCGCTGGAGAGCTTGGGCGAAATGTCGATGGAGGTGAAGACCGAAGGGAACATTGAGTTCCCGGACAAACCAAGTTCGAAGAGAGGCTGAGAGCTTGCCGCTGTCCCAGACCTTTCCATGTGACACGAAGATGTATGTCATATAAAGATTTTTGATCTCTTCCTTGTCTTCGGTGATAGTTTGAGTGCTTGTAAAAGCAAGTGTCTCGGCGGGTCGAACTATACGCAGTAGTTTTGTGATGATAGTCGAAAGAGTGCATGGGATAACCCGAAGAATATATTTGTATTCTCCTGTAAGAGCCGTGGTCTTGTTGTAGCTGCTGTGCGTAATTAGGGTGTCGAGACTTTTGGATAAAAAGAGATGTCGAGAGCTAGTAGGAGAGTTTGCATGCTGCCAGGTGGTTACTTCTGTTCCTCTTCCAGGGAGGGAGAGCAGGTGCATTAAGGTCAGCGTTTCGGACCAAACCTCACTAATAGCGAGAAGCCAATCATTGAGGCGTTTGATATCCCAGATGATCTCATCTTCCTGTCGTATACAAAGCTGGCCGCGCTCGCAAAGCTGGTGAAGGAAATAAGCGGCTGGATGATCCTCTGAGGCTACGTCTGCATTGAAAGTAAATAGACCGAAACCAGGAGTTTTCAAGTCATTTGTTTCAGAGGTTTGGCTTGGAAGGTCAAAGGATCCTTGGGGGAATTTGATCCCAAACAGGATATCATTCTCCACTTTGCTATTCAAAGCCGAAAGGCAGTGGTGTACCCGATCCACATACTCCGAGATATTGACGGTGTGGTTTTGAACAGCTAGCCTGGTCCCGTCCCCATTCCACATGACAGTTTGACTAGACGGCGCACGTCGGGCCAAGCGGCTCATCGCTTTCAAACACCCACGCACAAAAGCAAGGGGGGAAATATGTTCTTCCGATCCCCATCGTGTAACAATGAGTCTTACGTACCTGAGGCGGCTCAAGTTAGTCTTTGACAAGGCTAAAGTCGAAAACTCACTCCATAAATTGCTCATACACCCCATCGCTCTCATCTTCATGGCCTCTATTTGTCTCCTGAACTTGTCGATGTCTTTCCTGTATGGCCTCCATGAGGGTCAAGCGAATGCCAAATTGAATCCGGGCATAATAGACGGTGATTTCCTTCGGGTTGGCAAACCCACCATGAACTTGAGTGGAACGAAGTATGGCATATATGGTACAGGGATTGCGGAATATGTTGTCAAATAAGTAGAAGGCATTAGTTGGCATATATAAACTGCGCAGTGCCGCGCCAATGAGGGAAACAAGTTTCCCAGCTCCCACCGTGGATGTCGAGGCGAGAACCTCTAAAAGAGCTTGAAAGCAGTTGAGTTGTTGGCTAGTTATGCCAATATGCAGTCCTTCTTTGGAAGGAACAGGAAACGTAGAGGCTCCGACAGCATACTTGTTACTCTTGATGCAGCGTAAGACAAAGCATAAAAGTCGTACTTCCTCCAGCGCATAGGATTTGATTGTGGCAGTTCTGATTGGACGATTAAAGCGGTCAACCATTGCGCGTTGTCCTCTAATACAGTCACCATTCCTGAGTATCAGCTTATTGACAGAAATCATATACTCACGGTTTTGGCGCTACCAAAAGTTCACGAAATTGATTAGGCAGAGCTGAAATAGTATCACATAGGGTTTCAAAGCGGTCCAGGACGGCCGACTTGAGGTCTTGAAAACCCTGTTCCTCTTTGCAAGGGAGTTTGATTAGTTTCCTGATCTCGCTTGGGTCAAGCGGGGAGATGAGATCATATGCTCCATTTTGCAGGAAAAATGGCAGGATAGCACTCCGGTTGAGACTTGTAGAAACAGGTACGTGTGGCTGGGACAACTGATGGCTATTCGCAGAAAGGAGTAGATGGATGTAAGACGTGCCAGATTCGATTGGCTTTGCATATTGACCAGGAGGGACTGGTAGCCAAAGAGTATTGCATCGATCCCGGTCAAAGGATTGTACGGAACAAGATGAAAAGTCCTTAGATGCCCTGAGATCAGATTTACGAGGATATTGGGGGAAATCATTGGGTGAAGCCAGTCTATGATGTCGCCAATGCTCCTGGATGGACAGTGGCACAGAGCCGTCTTTGGTAGCATCACAGAGAGCAAAATCACAGTGACAGCAGGCATATCCCGGGATAGGATCTCCTATATGTGCTATGGGTCCGAATTGGTCCTTGCGCATTCGAAGATTCCGCATCTCTGGAATGCTGACTACAATGTTGGGATATCGAGCGAGAATTCGTTGAATGAACTGCTTCTGCATGGGGGTATAACTATGTTTCTTTCTGCAAAACGGGATTCCATGAGGAACACGATCGGATGTGTTGCTCAAGTTGGGTTTCTTGTCTGACCCTGAACAATGAATGAAAAGACAAGCTAGAGGGACTCCGTAGCCACATATTTTGCCGTCGTGAATGTTTTGACACACTATAATATCGTAGTCTGATAAATAAGCGCAGTTGATGCGCGATAGATCACAGTCTCTGATCAAATTGTTGGAAACAGGGATTGACGTCTCATCCTGCTTGACTGGCACCCTATCAATCTGTTTGGCGGTTCTTAAAAGCCATTAGCAAGTCAGGCAAGAACAAAACAAGAGAACTACACACTTTCCAGCCTGACGATTGGAGGCCTGACGATCACGCCCAGGAACCTTGGTCATATCAACATTGAATGTGAAACACATGTAGAGTTCTGTGTTGACTAATGCTGAGCTAGCCGTAGGTTTTTCAAGAGCATCGCGTTCCCGATCCGTAAGAACAAAGGGATAGCTAGAAGAGTCATGCGACTCTGATGTTTGTGTGGGCTGAAGGAGCAACTGAGAAGATGCAGAGTCGCGGACAGTCAAGGAATGGTCGAAGTCACTAGTCTCATCAGAGTCAGAGCTATCAGAGATAGAGTACAAGGTTCGTTGCTTGGATAATGTCGGAATGAGGACACAGTCAAGAACTTGGTGGGTTCTGATACGTTTCGATGCGGGATTTGATCTACCATCACCAGCTCTGGATCGCTTGGATGACAGCTTTGACCCATTGTCGTCCTCAGACTGTGCAGACAGTGGTTCGAATGGGGTTTCAGCAGCCTCAGTGAATTCGTCTGCAAGCCACAATGTAACCTTAGAGTGACAAACAAGCATTCGTATAACACACCGTGTTCGAATGCCATCATGTCCAGGCCCTCTGTGGCTATACTTTCCATCTCTTCCTGAAAGTCGGCCTCTGTAGACAATGGTTTGAATGCGGTCTCAGCGACCTTGGCGAATTCATCTGGAAGCCACAATATAACCTTTGAGTGACAAGCAAGTTTTTCATATAACTTACCTCGTTCAAACGCCGGCATGTCTGAGTCCTCTGCAGCTATTCCTTCCATCTCTTCCTGAAATGTGACCTCTGCGGACAACAATTCAAATGAGCTCTCCACAACTTTGGCAAATTCATCTACAGCCGCAATGTAATCCTAGAGCAGCGAACAAGCATCATATGACTTACTTTGTTCTAACTCTATCACATCTGGGTCTTCTGCAGCCATTCGTTCCATCTCTTCCTGTAATTCAGCCTCCGCCAAATAGTCCTTCTCTAGTTCCCCATCATCTTCAAAGTCTGCACGGGATTTGATGGAGTCAGAAGGCCCTAAGAGTTTTCCTAAGAACCTTTGCAGGTCAGCTAGCACTGAGCTCCCAAGGCCACAGGCTTCGTCTGAAACTCTACAAAAAAACGCATCTAGTCCACGAAGAGATGCTGAGAACAGGAAATAGACGTACATATGTATATCAGGTTGTGCTGGGTCATATATGATTGCACAGACTTGAAACTGGCATCCCTGTTCCACAGATGCCATCGAAACAGCCTTGAGTGTGCCTTCCAGACAAGTCAACGCCCAGCTACATGAAGGAGACACATGTCAATCATTCTAAAGGATGAAGGTAAGCACTCACGGAGAGATTCGCTCCTCCATAGATGTCATTTCCCAGACTTAGAGGAAACTAGTGGCTGTCGTATTTTGACTTATGTCAGACTAAACCGATGTGCACCTAAGCGAATGCTAAGCTTTCACACCCGACAAAGTATCCATACTCTGCTTACTACCTTTTCCCTCTATGAGATGCCGACTATCCTGGCAGAGTGCTATCCCTGCTTGTGACAATAGCATGGACACTAGCTATCATATATCTGAATTTGACAATCTCCTGTAGGGATCAGAAGTGAGTAAGACAGGATCATGCTGTGCGTACAAGCCGTACCGGTAGGATGACCAATGCCCATGATGTGTGAGCGAGTACACTAGCAAACACGTTGCATGCTAGCACAAGACAAAGACACTTGTCGTTTGTATGTGTCAACAGATAATGCAATTGTAAATCTAAAGATTAAGAATCTGGGACGATACCCATCAAGTTAGATCGAGGGGGTACAGCGTGACCTTACATAAGCAACCATAACGTAGTACTCTTCGACCTTAATAGGTAGCAGCTGCATATATTTTTATACCTGGAATGAAATGTAGATAGGGATTTGTGTACCACTAAATGTTCATTTTATCTTAGAAAATGAGCCCCTCTAAGATATTAAGATGTTCAATATCTCCATGTCATGATCTTCCAAATAAGGAAGGTTAATGTGTGACTTTGTCACAGCTGCATCAGTGGTCGCTCCATAGATTTTTTTGGTAATAGTAGGTACCCAGTTGCCAGCACGATTCTCCCAAAACACTTATGCCATGCTATGCCTATCTAGGAACAGAAGGGCTGCACAGAAAGACAGGGGACTGTTAAAAGCGATTAGAAACCATTGGGTAGTACAAACGAAGCAATAGATGACAAAACTAAGCTAAGAACCTTGTCAGAGAAAAAAAAAGGAAATGCGTGTTGATTGGACAGGGACAGAGGCTCAGATCCTGATATCCATGACACGATCCACTTCTCCAACAGTCTCCAGTGCTGTGGTGTTCAGTGTCGTCACAGCGTGCTCGAAATCAAGCACGGGCAATTCGAACTCATCTCCCGGTGGAACCAAGTGACCACCTGGTGGCAGTGGGTGCGCAACCAAATTGTCCACCCTCCACAAGGTCCCAATCGCCCCATTGAACCCGGCAAATTGCATCCTGGCCGCGAGGAGGAGTACCTCGCCTGGAGTCGACCGTCACCCACTGCCGTATGGCACACAGAGAGGAATGCAAACTTGGAGTTGGTGTAGCGCTCCTGAATGATGTAGTGCACGACACCATGGTGGCTTGGATAACCTTGCTCTGTTCATGGTGCATTGGTGCACCAGCAGAGATCTGCAAAGACATCAAAATGGCGCATGGCATGGAAAACAGTCTGATACCGGCTCCTTCATAAGCAGAATTTGCTCAATTTCGACATCACGAACGACGTGTGCGGCCATCAGCGGATTGTCTCCAGTAATTATGATACGCTAGGCCGCAGCTTAGCACGATGACCACGCCAACAAATAAATAATGTCACGATGCGATGCGTCTGCCAACATTTTGAGTGTCTCGACTTCTGTAGATAATGGAAAACGAGGAGTCCAGAAAACGCAAGGCCGCTTTTGATTTCCTCTCGGTGAAGCTTGAATTTACAAAAAGTTCTCAGACCAAGGAAGAGCGTGTCAAGGTGAGCTACCTTGTCAATGGCCATCTGGCAAATCCAACTCCATTGTACCAAGGGCAGGCACACAACTACCCCGGCTCATACACCATTTGAAGGTCTCGTGGTACATGTGCAAGTATCTGCTTGATCGTCTTGGGGGCCACTTTGACGGCCACAAGTGCCTTTCCCAAAAGAAGCGCGGACACAGTGGACGCATTTGAGTGCAGAAGAGAATGGGAAATGGCGGGGGATGCAAATTCTCAGGAGTCTTGCCTGCGGCCGGGTTTAGAATATATATACAATGTCACCTAAGGTCAAACCTCAGTGCGAAATTTGTCAGCCCCAAAGTTTCCAGAGTCGTTTTTTTTTTCCATGGGGTCGCCAACGATCGTACCATCATCCAAGCGAACGAGTGCGTGCATTGCTGCGAGACACAGCTGAGTTTATTTAACTTCAGCGAGCTTCAACAACTTGTCCGAGTCTCTAATAATCAATGCCAACTGAGTAATACCAACGAAGACATGCAACCTTACTCGATAGCCATACCCTCGAAAACTAGATTCTCGGCAGTGATTGTGCCCGTCTTACCAAACCAACATACGTTGACCCTTCGAGCGCTAGGAATGCGGAATGGTTCCGTGGAGAAAATGGCCATTTAGAGTGAGTAGACTAACCCATTGTTAGATGGTTCGACATACCGAACGAAAGCTCCATCGGTAACTTGGGTGGTATACACTAGTCACGATCAAAACACACCCAATCAATAACTTGAGATTTTGAAGTCTCTCTGACCGGACTAGGAAGAAACATAGATGTGATACGAGGTCAACGACAAGAAAGAAGAAACACTTACAAATGGACCTAGCGAGAGAAGAGAAGAGAGAGTACGACCTCCGTTGGGTCCTGCCAGATGGGACACTTGCGGGCAGTGGAGGCTCGACGTGGTGAGGCGACGGCACATAAGGGTTTGTTTCACGAGTACAAGCATGGGCACAAGGCACGTTAGATCCAAAAATCCGTCCATGAAGTTGAACATGCGTGAGGGTTGTGATCGGAATTATGCGTTCCCGGATCGTGTCGATTGTCAACAGGCCTGGGCGTGTCATTCATTACAGTATTAGTAACGGTCGACAACATGCCAAAATTTAGGCAGATTGGTCATGCGCAGGGGTCGGGGCGACACAAAGGCACCGATGCATTCTGTCACATTGGAAATCGGGGACTTTCTGAAGGCGGCAGAGGTTCAGAAATTGTACAGAGATCGAACAGTAATTGTGTGGTTTCGTTCGGTAGGTTATCGAGCAGAGCACGGCAATAGCGAGCGAGGTTTGATTCCACCTGACGGTATTGACCCAACATCAATCAATTGCCGTGGAACGATGGACTGGAGACAAACACTCACGGAGGACCCGTACAAGGAAGCAGTCAGTTACCTGAGAGAAGTCCCATTGTCTCTGCCGTTTTAAAATTGCCGCCGCTGGCACCAATATCTTCTACGACAACCCGCAGGTAATTCTCGTGCCTCCCCCACCGCTTCGCAAGGTACGCAGCTTGCTCAAAGAATCCCGCCTGGCGACATACATGAATCGCTGTGTCGAGATCAAACGGTAGTTCGCGGCTCGCTCCTTCCCCGGGAACTGCTTTGCCACCGAACGCCAGAGTCCCAACGATCCTGCCCTCACTGCAAACAAACGCGTCCACTTTGGCGACGTCGCCGACCTTGGCAGAAGTAGCGTTGTATGCTCTGCGTTCGCGAGTCCATTGGTATGCAACTCTTGCAAATAATGCATCAAAAGTGGTCTCAGGATAGTGGTGAGGAACTGTGTGGATGTGAGTATATGCAGGGCAAACTCGCGAGCAAGGGCTGAGGAGAGGAGCCATACCTTGCAACGACATAACTTCCCCGGACGCCACCAATCGTCTGCAAACACACTTTCATCGCACCCTCGTAGTCACCCTACTTGTAAAAATAATCTTCATGATGCCGGTGTAAGTCTGTCGCGTCCGGGTTTGCATAAGCCATTAGAAGTGGATGGGTGGGTGTCGTGGACCAAGGGCGAGCCACATGGCCTCTACGAATGCTAGGGGGCTGTTGGAAATGGCAAGCGCGTGCGCAGCCCCATAGCGGGATGATCGCACGGCGCCGAGGACAGTTTCATTATTCTAACGGTGATGTATATATTGATACTTTGTTCTACGATGGTCTTACACTTCAGGTGTCTATCTTTATTGTTATTGCTCGTGCTCGAGCCCTTCGTAGATCCGATTCT